>BLKR01001110.1:277500-338480 GCA_011170035.1 Teleogryllus occipitalis
TTATTACTCGCCATCGTCTTTTGGACGGGAACTCGTCTTTTAAATTTTTGTTTTTGTGCCTCGCAACTGGCAATTCGCACTCGCATGCGGAAATTACAGCTTGAAAGTGCGCTGAGAGCCCTCCCTGGAGAGCGACGCGTAGTGGCCGCGATGTGAACTGCGAGGAAAGTCCGCGGGGCGAACTGGCGCCTGCAGTCGCATTAGCCGGGCTCGCGCTGTCCAGGAAGCAGATGATGCATTACCGTACAGCAAAAACGTTTCGCAATGAACGCTATGCACAAATTCACCAGTAATAATCATCCATAATAATGTTTCTCTTTATTTATTAGTTGTTATTAGATTTAATTTCGTGCCTACTTCTGCTTGAAAGAGATATACAACTGCCTGCCATGAATTGCAAGAAATATATTCATTTATTTTTTACGTGAAAATTCAAAGATTTTATGTCATGTTTGCGACGGATAACGTCTTCTTATAAGCTGTCTTCCGCTCAGACTTTCCACCCTCTTTGATACTTTTGAAATGAATTCTGTCCATGGGTATTAATCAGCGTTTTGGGGATAAAAATGAGAGGAAAAAATATTATCTCCCGTGTAATGGAAACTATTTACTTCGGAAAAGAGCTACGAATTTTATCTTTTATCCATCAATGTGCTGTAAGGTATAATAATAATAATAATAATAATAATAATAACAATAATAATAATAATAATGATAATAATGATAATAATGATAATAATAATAATAATAATAATAATAATAATAATAATAATAATAATAATAATAATAATAATTGGAATATAAAAAGTGGCATGATGAAGTGGCGAAGCAGGTCCATCTATTTATTGGCAATGAAAACGGGCTTTCTCGCCACTTCCTCACCCTATTATAAATATGTTCCTCAAAACGTGATTGAAAGTAGTGAGCACACTCTCTACTGGAATCGCTCCATTATCACTGACAGACATATCGGCGGCAATGGACCCGATATAACATACATCGATGGATATCATCATCAGGCTTACCTTATTGATGTATCAATACCCAACACTCACAATATATGGGCAAAACATCAAGAAAAGATTCAAAAATATACCGATCTCGCGCATGACATCACAGCTCAGTGAAATATCAGCAAAGTGACAATTGTGCTAGTAATGATATGATATTATATATAAATATAATAACAATAATAATAATGTCTTTATTTACGGCGAGGCTCCGGCCATAGGGCCTGCTCTTCCGTCTAAACACTGCATCTACATTGAAACAGGGTAGTAACATATAAGAGGGGGAGGTCAAACTGTTCATTTACCACTGGGAGTGCAAAACTAGGAACCATCCCGGCATACGCCTTAAGCGATTGAGTAAACCCTAGAAAATCTCAATCAGGATGGCGGCTTATGGCCGAACATTAATAGAGTAGAATATGATATGCATAGTAGTGAAAGAGAAGAGAAAAGACTTTCAGGGGAGGGGGTCATAAAGAAATAATGCGGAAATATGTGAGGGAAAGGGAAGCAAGTACGAACGAAGAAAAGGAGGAAGACTAAGTGAGCGGAAAAAGTAAGATTATTAAGGAAACGATGCCAAATGTAAGTACGTGGGTAAGTAATAAAGTACGTAGCCATACCCGTTTATTTAGAACATGTAAACCTGCACTCGCACGAGCTACTTGCTCGCCTGGTTAGCACAGCGCTAGAACGAGCACGGACAACTTCCACCGACTCATTTCCCTCACCAAATCCAGAAAGGGGTGTACGCACGCCGGGGAATATTGGCTTCTTAGAAAATGTGTTTGCCAGATTGGTTCTACCTAACAACCACTACTTCTGTTATGTTTATATTGTTTACTGCTAATTACTATTCCATGTTTATTTTATTTTCAAATTCTGCCTCGTATGAACGTATTTGCTAAGAATGTTTGAATGACGAATTCCTTCCTTGTTTTCGTTTCACGTTGTTTTTGTTGAATCATTCAGTTATTTGTTAAATATAGCAACAATGTAAAATAAATTAATAAATTTCTAGTAAAGAACAATTTTAAATTATGGGTAGAGAGATCTTTTAATAGACAAGAATCATTGTCTGTTGAACCTCCTAACCTTAGCGTAAGAAATTGGTGCAGTTATTGCACTCTTAAGTAAACAGATTATAAACTGAAGCGACAGAAATCATGGGATACCTTCTAAAACTGTGTCGAACCTCATTTTGCTCGGCCTTGTACAACAACTCGACGTGGCATGGTTCAACAAGTCGTTGGAAGTCCCCTGCAGAAATAATGAGCTATGCTGCCTCTACAGACGTTCTTTATTGCGAAAGTGTTGGCGGTGCAGGATTCTGTGCACAAATTGACTTCTAAATTATATTCCATAAACACATGACTTCGTGAGGTTTGCGTCTCACTCGAACCCATCAGTTCTTATCAACCGAAATACTGACTGTTCCGATCAATCCTCGGTTTTCCAGTCGTCTAGAGTCCAATCGATATGGTCACAAGCCCAGAAGTGACTCTGCAGGCAAAGTTTTGCTGTTAGCAAAGGCACTCGGGTCGTCTGCTGCCATTACCCACTAAAGCCAAGTTTCACAGACAAGCAAGACTTCTTGAAATTACCGCAAAAATCAATGTGAATATGAGACGAACGTACCCATTAAGACGACAGTCTTAATGGGTACGTTCATCGCTTGTATTCTTGTCTTCAACGATTCACAAACGCCGCTGCTCTCGGTCATTACCTGAAGGCCATCGCGCACTGTGTGTGTATGGTACGTGGTTGATTGATTGATTGATTTTTTCGTGTTTCAGGGCACGTCAACTGCTTTGGTCACTAGTCCCGTTAGTGTAGTGCATGATTTTTTCTCTGGAGACGGCGGTGATATTCCCCCGCTGGATGGCGAGATCCGGCGCCGACCTACCGTCGACTAGTGGGGTTTCCCCCTAACCAGGACTCTCCAACCAGCGGGGCACCGCCCCAGTCGGGACAAGCTCTAAGCTCCCGACCGGTCTCCCGGACTATGTGGTAGTGTAGTGCATGTTAGTGTAAGTGTGTGTGTAAGGGGAGAGGATGGGACAAGGAAGAGGAAGGACAGATCGCGCGCGGTCCGTGGCCCGTTTGGTAGGGTACTGCTCCGGCATTCGCCGGGTGTTGATTGGAGAAACCACGGAAAACTACCGATCAGAGCAGCCGGCCGCTAGAACTCTCCTCCTGACAGCGACTGATTTCGACCTAGCTGAAAACCTAGTGTCGAAAATCCTGCCGCCGTGGGGAGTGGGAACCTAGGACCTCCCGGTCAGAGGCACTGCAGTGACATCAGTTGATGCACTGAGCTACCGCTCCCGGTATATGGTTCGTGGTCAGAGGTTACATCGAAAATTAGGTATTCTCGGCACATTCTTGACACTGTGGACCACGGAATATTAATTTCCCTAAAGATTCTCGAATGTCCCATGAGTCTAACTTCAATTAATATTCTTAGTTCAAAGTCTATCAATATCCCCGTGTGCGGCCATAATCACGTCAAGACCTTTTTATATGAATCACTTGACTACTAATTGAAGCTCTGCCAATGCACTGCGGTTTTATACCTTTTGTACTTGATACTACTGCCATCTGTATATGTACATACTGCTATCCCATGACATTCGGCACTTCAGTTTATGTCAACCATTCGGCAAATCAATAAACATATTGTGGTTTAAGAACGTGAGTCATAAAGATGTACTGCAGATCGTGACTGACGTGGCACCGTACATCGTTAAAGCCTCCACAGCAATCTGTTATACGCGATACTACTGCCATCTGTATATTTGCACATTGTTGTTCCATGATTTTTGTCACCTCACTATACAATGAAGATACTATCGATTAAAAATGTTTAATTTACTCTAATAATTTTAATCTGAGAATTTGAAATTTGAGCGATGTAATTTTTCATTTTAATGGATCCCTTTTTTTGTTTTACTACAGGAAATATGTATTAATAAACTGCATTTAAGGAAATAAATTGATCGAAAAGATAGTAATGTGCTACTACGAACCGTGATGTACGGCCACTCGGGAACGATTTGTACAACCCCTTACTTCAATCTCGCGGCAGTTTCTCTTGACGCAGTGACGCACCCAACTCTAGTAGTCTAATTATATTGCGCACGACCTTAACAATTACTAATTTAGAGTAAGGCATCAAACCATTTCAAATAAAATTACGCTTTAAGATAATTGATTGATTCCGGAATTTTGTCCACTGCTAAGTCATTAGTCCCGGACATGTAGTGCAGGTTTTTTCCTCGCTAGGGGGTGATGATCTTCCTCCGCTGGGTGGTGAGAACTGCCGCCGACCGAATAGCCGGTTTTCCCAACCAGTTATCTCCCACCAACTAGGCACTTCCGCAACAGGGATAATCTCCAAGCTCCCGACAGGTTTGTGTGGTTGTGTAGTGCATGTTAGAGTAAGTGTGTGTAAGTAAAGGGTGAGGATAGAACATGAAAGGGGAAGGAAAGATCGCGCGTGACCCATGGCCCGTTTGTTAGGGTACTGCTTCGGAATTCACCTGGTATTGATCGGAAAAAGCACGGAAAATTACTGATCAGAGCAGTCAGACGGTAGAATTCGCATCAAAATAACAGGTGAATTCGACCTAGCTGAAAAGCTAGGGTCGAAAATCCTGCCAACGTCGGCAGTCGAACCCTTGGCCTCCCGATCAGAGACACTGCAGTGTCATTAGTCGATGCCCGGAGTCACCTCACCTGGTTTCAGGTTCGACTCCCATTTAGTATCCGCAACTGAAAATAACTGTATTTGCTTGGACCCGGAGGTCATCGATTCGATTCCCGAAAGCGGCAAATTTTTGGCACCTGCTCCAACCAGCTGGATGGAGCCTGACAACTTGCTGGCACTGACCTGGTAAAGTGGATGGCCCAGTGGGAGTGTGTTCACCCATCGTATATCTGCCGCCCAACGGTTTGCCTCGCGGCTTGCTCAGTCAGTCCGACGGGGGTGGCGATACCCTTCGGCACCATTGGTGTGGGACCGGTAGCGGTAGCTCAGTGCATCAACTGATGTCACTGCAGTGCCTCTGACCGGGAGGTCCTAGGTTCCCACTCCCCACGGCGGCAGGATTTTCGACACTAGCTTTCCAGCTAGGTCGAATTCATTCTCTGTCTGGAGAAATATTCTAGCGGCCGGGTGCTCTGATCGGTAGTTTTCTGTGGTTTCTCCGATTGACACCAGGCGAATGCCGGAGCAGTACCCTAACAAACGAGCCAGGTACCACGCGTGATCTGTCCTCCCTCTTCCTGGTCCTATCCTCTTCCCTTACACACACACACACACTTACACTAACATGCACTACACTATCACATACTCCGGGAGAACGGTCGGGAGCTTAGAGCTTGTCCTGGCTGGGGCGGTGCCCCGCTGGTGGGAGAGTCCTGGTTAGGGGTAAACTCAACTAGCCGACGGTAGGTCGGCGCCGGATCTCGCCATCCAGCGGGGGATGATCACCGCCATCTCCCGAGAAAAGAACATGCACTGCACCTACGGGACTAATGATCTAAGCAGTTGACGCGCCCGGAAACACGAAAAATTCAAACAATCAACCATTGGTGTGGGCAGACTGGCCCAAATCTTCCGTTTCAGCAGCCCTGTTCTAGAAGACATTTCTAGAGAAAGGCTGCACTGATTGCACATGTCCTTAATTTTCTCCCGTCATTTCCAAACGGATGCCGCATCAAAATCTACTTTAGGAGGATGCGGAAGGCCCAATTTTGGCAATGTTAAATGTTTGAATCTAATCCTCAGAATGCATAGAAGTTAGACTTATGAAATGTTTACAGGTTACAGATATATCACTCATAAAATTAATTTCTCATAAAGCATTTTTTTACGTTTTCTAGTAAATAAATTCTGCAGAATGGATAATACGAAAATAATCAGAAAGAAATTGTTTCAATAAATGTAGTAGACTTTTATTAACAACTTGGTTTCTTTTCAGTTTAAAATTTCAGCTACCTTTTGGGAAAAGTAAGTCGAAAAAAAGTACATTTAGCGTTAAAAATATCAGCTTTCTGTAAATGGATTTTAAAGGAGAAACTCTCAGAATACGACAGCTGGATATCTTGCCTCATCATAATAATCATTTTCCAATAATTAATTCTTTTTGACACACTTTTGTTGGTTAGCTTTACAACACAGTTTTCAATATACTTTGTGCATGTCCAAGTCTGTCCGTATATATGCGTTGCGTTATGTAACAGTATCTAAAAGTATTGGAGCCAACCCCTACTCCCAATGAAAAGAGGTCTTCACTTATAAATAATAAAAACGTACTTGTAAGAATGACATCAACGTAATTGAAACGCCAATTTAAAGAGTAAATTATGGAGATTTATGAAAAATAAAATATCAAAAACTATTTTATACACTCACACACACACATATATATTTCGTTTTCTCCAGCCAGGTATCTCCCACCAGCGAGGCATCGCCCCAGATGGGACAAGCTCCCGACCAGTCTCTCGGAATATGTGGTAGTGTAGTGCATGTTAGTGTGAATGTAAGGAGATAGGATAGGACAAGGAAGGACAGGCCCGTGGCCCGTTTGTTAGGGTACTACTCAGGAATTCACCTGGTGTTGATCAGAGAAACCACGGAAAACTACCGATCAGAGCAGCCGGCCGCAAGTATTCTCCTCCAGACAGCGACTGAATTCGACCCAGCTGAAACGCTAGTGTCGAAAATCCTGGCGCCGTCAGGACTCGAACCTCGAACCTCGAACCTCGAACCTCGAACCTCGAACCTCGAACCTCGAACCTCCCGATCAGAGGCGCTGCAATGACATCAGTTGATGCACTGAGCTACCGCTCCAGGTATGTAATAGAACAGAATAGGGGTAAACGATCGCCTACGCGATGGTTCCTCAAACTTCACAAGTGACGATATCTAACTTAAAGGGTGATACTAATAAGTATACAAGTGACTAACAGCGATGTTTACAAGATGTGAATTTCGCCGTTCTAAACGATATCCGAAGTAAAATTAGTATTATCGTCGACCAAGGAAGCAGGCCTATTAAAAATTAATTTGTGCAATCCACGAGTCATTATACAGATTTGAATCCAGTCATCAATAACCACTTCGAATCAATTAAAAAATTACTTGACATCAAAATTCGAGCCGTTGAGGTGCATAATTGCATTGACCACCTCGTACTTCCAGTTTCTCAGAGGGGCTGGGAGCAGGCCAAGTTTAGGCGGCGACTCGTCTTTGGCGGGCGGGAGAAGGCCAACTTTATGGGCGCCCGGAGCTGTTACGGCAGGTCCTGGCCGCGCGACCGGCGTGGTGGGTCCGGCCATCTCCCACGGCCCGACCCTCTGGCCCCTCGGTGCACTGCCCCCCCCCCCGTGGGACAAAATGGGCCGAATCCACGCTCATCGCGAAAAAAAGTTTCGAGTTTCGAGAAAGAGTTTCGAGTGATTGGCTAATTGATTGTTAGTGATTCCGGGCGTGTCAACTTCGAGGGTCAAAGTCCCGTAAGTGTAGTACTTTTTTTCTCTCGGATTGATTGATTGATTGATTTTTTCGTGTTTCCGGGCGCGTCAACTGCTTCAGTCATTAGTCCCGTTAGTGTAGTGCATGTTTTTCTCAATAGATGGCGGTGATCTTCCCCTCGCTGGATGGCGAGATCCGGCACCGACCTACCGTCTGCTATTGGGGTTTCCCCCTAACCAGGACTCTCCCACCAGCGGGGCACCACCCTGCCGGGACAAGCTCTAAGCTCCCGAGCGGTCTCCCGGAATATGTAGTAGTGTAGTGTATAAGCGTGTGTGTAAGGGGAGAGGATAGGACAAGGAAGAAGGACAGATCTCGCGCGGTCCGTGGCCCGTTTGGTAGGGTACTGCTCCGGCATTCACCTGGTGTTGATCGGAGAAACCACGGAAAACTACCGATCAGAGCAGCGGGCTAGAATTCTCCTCCAAACAGCGACTGAATTCGACCTAGCTGAAAAGCTAATGTCAAAAATCTTGCCACTGACTGAACTCGAACTTAGGACCTCCCGGTCACAGGGACTGCAGTGGCATCAATCGATGCCCTGAGGTATCTCAGCTGGTAGGAGTTTCGATTTGTAATTATTTTGTAGAAGGTGTATATGTATAAGTAGAATGATATATTCTAAATATATACCATGGAGTTCCAAACTTTAATTTCACTTTAATTGATTGATTACTGAATCCGAGCGCGTCAACTGCAAAGATCGTTAGTTCCAAAAGTGTTGTGAATGTTTTTGTCGCGGGAGATACGTTGATCTTCCCCCACTGGATGGTGAGATCCAACGCCGACCTATTGTCGACTTGCAAGGTTTTCTCCAGCCAGGTATCTCCCACCAAAAGGGCACCGTCCCAGCCGAGACAAGCTCTAAGCTCCCGACTGGCATTCCGATACGTGTGGTACTGTAGTGTATGCTCATGTAAGTGTATGTAAGAAGGGGTGAGAATAGAACAAGGAAGAAGTAAACATTGCGGATGTTTGTGTCCTGTTTGTCACTACTCCGGCATTCGCCTGGTTTTGATCGGAGAAGAAACAAAACTATTGATCGGAGTAACTGGCCGCTATAATTCTCATGCAGACAGAGGCTCATTCTACCTAAGTGGCTGGTGTCGAAAATCCTTTCGCCGTCATCACCCTAGAACTTCCCGGTCAGAGGCACTGCACTGACGTCAACAAATGCCAAGTCAAAGGAAAATAATTTTCCTTCACCGATATCGTTTAATACAACTTCATAAAATATTTAAATGGAGACAGGCATTATTCAAAATAAAAGAAACTTTTTATATTGTATTTATGGTAATAGTGTACAATGTATTTCTTTAAATTATTTTATTTTATGAAGAATTTAAAAACAAAATGTATAAAAATTGTTATTAATCTTTCTACTATAATTGCATTTTGTACTTAGAGTAGTAATAATTTAAAACACATTGTGTAATAAAATGTTAAACATTAAAACTATGTTAGTTGTTAATAATATTAAAACAAATATAAATACATTTCATTTTTAAAGACATCTATATTATTGTTAAAATATTAATGATTTTATTTCTCTTCATTTCAAGAGTGTCGAGAAATGGCCCTTGGCGGAGCCACCCATGGTAAAGTTTCGGCCCACTGTGCGGTTGTCCGAATTCTGGTTGGCGCTGCAGCCGAATATTCGTGTCGGTCCACCTCCGGGACACACCACCTGTCTTTCCCAAATGCAACGCGCCCGACCCGAACGCGACGCCTGGGGTCAAGGGACGAAGGTCGCATGGCTCGCGCCCAGAGGGCGGCTTTTCACAGAGATTACTTCCTTGAGTCACAACTTTTGATTGCTTTCACTCCAGCTAGTCCGGTGCATCGGAAAGTGTTCCTTCAGGTTCCAATTTCTTGTGCGAGCCGCGTATGCAGGGTAAGCCCCGGTAATTGCAGGTGCATGTCGAATTCACTACCGACACCGGTTGCAACGGGCGATAATGCAACGCCTTACAGGCTACGATGGAGAGTGTACCGGTTGTTGGGTGTCGCGGGTTCGATCCTGGGAAGGGTACCAAAAAACTTGCTTCATGTGTTGAACATAAGTAGGTTTGTGGCACCTCCCGGAATCGAATTCGTGGGTCGACTGTTAAGATCAGTGCTTTTCGTGGTTTCGCTCATCATTAGACATCCAATTTTATCGTACTAAAAACTAATGTTTCAGGGGCGTACTAAGGCACTGTATTTTTTAAATAGGCACCAAAAAATACAATAAAAACTTGAAATTGAAAGGAAAAGGCACAACTGTAGTTCACTGCAGTTGCACCTCAAATTAGCCAATATCAAAAAACAATATAACATGAGAGATTATTATTGAATCATTAGTGAGTGAGTGACTTGAGCATCTTCACGCGATTGAGCTCAGTTACTAGTCTTAGAGGCACAATGAAGTACGTCGTACTTCACGTGGTGTACAACTCTGACAACTGCGGGCAGAATGAAAACGCACCTCACGACTGGCAGAGATTTTCGTATACGTCCTAATAAACGGCATACACTGTGCACTTCGCAGAAAAACATGTGGCACGAAAATATATCAAAATCGGAAGTAGGGATCATCGCCTTGCCTCTGAGACACGAGTGCTTTGATTACGTCGTGAATCTGTGCTCACCTAAGCGCCCACCATTCAACCATGTGCCCAGAGCCCGCATCTTTTTTCTCCTTTCTTTTTTTCTTTCGTTCTTTCTTTTTTCTTTCTTCCTTTTTTTCTTTTTCTTTCTTTCTTTTTTCTTTCTTCCTTTTTTTTCTTTTTCTTTCTTTCTTTTGTTCTTTCTTCCTTTTTTCTTTTTCTTTCTTTCTTTTGTTCTTTCTTTCTTTTGTTCTTTTTTTCTTTTTATTTGTGCAAAAAAATGCAATCTGAACCCAATTTTTTCGTTCCAAAAATTCAACCCCCTAATGACGTTTAAACCCAAATGACAGCTTCAGTCTTGACAGAAGTTGGAGATTCGTTACAAGTGGGCAATAATTGTGATTAGTAGAACAAAATGATATACACGGTATTTGTAACCAAAACTAGAAAGAAATATACATAAATTTTAAGAAAAAAGGCACTTAAAAAGAATAATATATCTTCATAGGCATTTACATCTTAAAAGACAAAAAAAAGACAAAATAAAAATTTGTCCGAATGCTTAATTTTCCATAATTCACATGCATATATTCATTGACTTTAAATATTTTTAATAGAATATTTTTTAGAGAGTTAGAGAATTCATTTGAGAATCATTACATTATCATTAGAGACTTTATTTACGTTAGATATTTTATATTGTTCCGTAAATCAGCTAACTTAACGCTTACATCCCCAATTTCGTTTTATTAATTGGTTGTTTATATGTAGTAATTGTTGTATGTAGGTAATATGCGATGTACATTTTTGTTCGTGTTTCATGGCCGACTAAAAATATCTTGGCTACGTCTGTGTTATAGTTTGTTGATTAAACGATTTCGCTCCTTTTCTGAATTCTGATTGGTAAGTGTGAATTTTTAATTGCGCGGTGGAATTTTAATTGTACGCGTGCAATTAACATAAAGATAATCAACGATTTTTCATGGAATTACTGAGAATATTTTGTTAACTATACGAAAAAATTTTAAAGACTATTTTATTACGATTTCTACGCCGTTGTGTAAACTTTGTAAGAAATGAAAAATAGCAATTCGAGGGGTCTGTTGTATAACACCTACTACAGCAAGTCGACACCTAAATCTTTTTGAAGAATCGTCTTTCAGTTCTCCTCATCGCTCGTCACGCGTTTTCTATGCTGATGAAACACCCGGAAGTGTGCCTACCTCTTATTGCGGATTCTGCCGAAATATAGCACTCTAGAGAAAAGTTTCTTTAAAAGTCACTGGTTTATGAAAACTTGCCGAGAGACAACTCGACTTACATTGCAGAATAACAAACCTCAGAGTCAAAAATTTAAACATCCTGTGTTTGAAATAATTATGAAACCGTAGTTTGTAGTAAAAACTTCAAATCAATATAAATCACATACACATACAAACTCACATAAAAGCTTTAAAGAAACTCTTTTTGTACTCAAATTATCGTATTGTTAATGTTGAAGGTTGCTGATGTACGAGAATAAAATATTGTGCTTTAATCCGGAAATGTAAAGAAAATTGTGACACCTGACCTATATTTCAAATGAACCATGATTGGACGCGTGCCATCAGAGCACACATCTTTACATGCAGTTTTTTTAACACTTGCCACATATATTCAACTCCCTGAAGTTCCCGCTTATGCATGAGCCGGTCACTGGAACGGTGGCTACGAAAATGGAAGACAACTCCATTAAAGACCTAACAGGACTCGGTAAGTTGGATAATTATCGTGTACATAATTTTTTCTTGCTCCTGAAACTTTTTTTCCCTCGTAGTCTGCATTGCTTTCGACCATCATATTTTTGTCATTTTCACGAAATGACTTCTCATGTTTGTTGAAGCATTCTTGCAAGAAAGTAAGTTCTACTTTTCCCTTAACACTGTAATATTGTAGACTCCGAAAACGTGAGTAAAACATTATTTCACTATTAACATTTGCCAAAATTAATATTTTAAAATTCTTCTAATTATTGTGACTTCATTTTCTTTCTATATCTAACAATACCACTCAATCCAAATTGAGTTTCATAATGATGAGGGGAATTCATTGAATGGAATAATACAGTTTCATGATTCAATTCAATTGACTTACAATTTATTTTCATTTCTCTTTAAAATGACTTTACACACACGTTCATCCAGAAGTTAATAATCAATATAGCAACGATGATTTGTTACTGGAAATAAGAATTATGTACGAAATCATATAAGTATCATATTACATAAATTAAGTTATATTTCAGTATTATATTACATGACGAAACCATCCATGTAATATGTAAACAAATGACTATGGTATTGATCTTTCCGCAAGAAATTCAATTTGTTGCCGAAAAAATACATGTTGTTTCCATAAACTTCAAACAAACATACGAATCATTCATCTGAATGAAATTAAATATTTCATTGAAAAGATGCATTTTGCAAAATATTCAAATTAAATATTAATCAATGTGCGTTGGTCAGTCGGAAGTAAATATTTATCTTAGTCATTGAGCCGATTTTAAATGGGAATATGTTCATAACCTAATCACCAGAGCAAGTCAAAAAGTATATTCGCTATGAAATGTATACGTAATTTAAGGTGTATAATAAAGCGATTTACGTTATGTTACTTTTCCTTTCGCAAATCACCTTTGAAACGTAAATAGTCGATAGGTTCATGAACGTAAACGAACTTACAAGTTTATAAATATGACGTACACAGAATTGTTCACTAATTCCAAGTATTCACGTTTATGTTACGTGATTTGAGAACAACACATTACCATGGGTCGAGCAGATCACAGCAAAATTCCAGTGTTTTTGATGGACAGGAGCGAATTCCGTTTGTTAGCGCCCAAAAAGTCTGCTTTCTCAACAAAATCGAATGTGCAACTTTTCTATAATCATCTATTGAGTCGATGACAGTGTATATGCATCTGCCAATTTGTAAAGCGTTTTATACGATTTCCGAGGACAACTTTTAATCAAAACACGTATGAGAAAATACAGAAAAAATCGTTGAAGCTTCATGTAAAGAACTCCTTAGAAACTAAAACATACCAACTCACAGGGGGTTAAGTTCGTTCAGATCGATCGGGGAATATCTGAATTTTCAAAGAAAATCGTTTGAATGATGTAGGAGTCAGGTCGCAGACAGACGAGCCGACGGACAAACAAACCGAGACCGAGAGACGGACCGGATTGACTGACGGCCAGACACATTCCAACTTCGAAGGAGACCCCTGTGATAATTGGGATGTGGTCTGCCATATGTTTGTACACTATACTCGGCACATTGACAAGTAAACAATATTTATTCACTTTAGAATACTCTAGACGTGTAGACAGTGATTTATGTCCACTAACTTTATTCATACTTTCAATTCGTATAACTTGCAAATATTAAATCTGAATCCTACTCATAGCTCATCTAAAGCGGAATCGTGGATTGATCACTTGATTGTTTCTGATATTTCCAAAGTATTACTATATGGTCAAGTTCCTGTTCCGGGTATTTCAAACCATGATTTACTCTTTGTTGTATACTCGGCTAAATGTACTAAATACAAAAACAAAACAATCAATTACCGTGATTACAAAAACTTAGATTTTACAGCATTTCAAGTAGACAGTGAACATGCACCTTGGCACCAAGTTTACCAACAATATTCATTAGACTCGAAAGTAAATATGTTTAATGGAATCATAACAAACCTTTTCAACAAGCACGCTCCATGGAAAACTTCTCGTGTCACGCGGCCTGCTGCTCCATGGCTTACAAATGAGATAAAAGTTCATATGAAAGTTAGAAATTCCGCATATAACCGTTTTAAAATTACTAAAACCGATGAAAATGAAAAGGAGTATAAAAAACTTAGAAATTTCGTAAAACAACAAGTCAGAAACGCTAAGATTCGTTATTATCATAATCTTTTCCAAACAAATTCCAGTACGAAGGGAGTATGGGACACCTTGAAAAACTTAGGAATTTGCAAACGTAAGTCAAATGACAGTTCATTAGAAATTCCCCTAGATGACCTAAATGACTATTTTGCTTCCGCTACACATACAATAGACCCTATTATTAAAGAAAAGACACTTCACTGTCTGGAATCACATGCACCTCGCTGTGACGACAGTTTCTATTTCAACAATGTTGACTGCCAAGAAGTCGAAAAAATAGTGAAGGCACTCAAATCAAATTCAAAAGGCTCGGACGATATAACAGCAAAGCAATTAAAATTGGTTTTAAAAGACGCTCTTCCAGCGCTTACTCACATAATAAACTTTTCTTTAACAACCGGATATTTTCCCCAATTGTGGAAACTAGCTTACATTCGTCCCCTCCCGAAATGTTTAAATTCGTTAAATCTTTGTGATTATCGACCTATCAGCATATTACCAACATTATCCAAAGTCCTCGAAAAAGTTGTACGTCAACAAATAAACAAGTATCTCGCCATAAATGATATTCTCAATAATTTTCAATCTGGTTTTAGGGAAGGTAGAAGTACGCAAACGGCTTTGCTACGAGTCACCGAAGACATTCGTCAATCTCTGGATGAAGGCAATATAACAACGCTAACGCTTTTAGATTTTAGCAAGGCCTTTGATTCAGTAGACCATGACGTGCTTCTGGCAAAATGTAAATGTCTCGGTTTTTCTGATTCTACCTTATCGTGGATTTCAAGTTATTTTAGTAATAGACAACAGGTCGTAGTTGTAGAAAATACTTTCTCGTCACCTAAACCAGTTTCACGTGGAGTGCCACAGGGCTCCGTACTTGGTCCACTTTTCTTCCTTATCTATGTAAATGATATACCGTCGGTGCTATCAAGATGCAATCATCATATGTACGCAGATGACTTACAGATCTACGTCAGTGGGAAACCTTCTGAAGTGGCTCATTTAATTAGTAAAACAAATCAGAATTTAGCCTCTTTACATGAATGGTCAGTGAGAAATGGCCTTAAGCTAAATCCATTAAAATCTCAATCAATTATAATTGGCTCCTGTTGGTCCCATAAAGCACTTAAAAATCTAAATATTCCTCATATCGTACTGGATAACACTACTGTTCCTCTATGCTCAGAAGTTAAAAATCTCGGTCTGACGATCGATAAATTCCTAAATTGGGAACCTCATGTTCGGGAGACTTGCCGCAAAGTGTATGCTTCAATGTACTCACTCAAATGTGCTTACAAATGCCTTCCACCAAAAACCAAAGAACTACTAGTAAAATCCCTCTTGCTCCCTCTGCTTGATTACGGTGACATTGTGTACGGTAACATAAAGAAATCAACTGCTGACACTCTCCAAAGAGTTCAAAATGCATGTGTTAGGTTTCAATATAATATCAGAAAGTATGATCATATATCGGGATACTTCAAAGCTAATAACATACTAAACTTGAAAGACCGACGCATGTTTCATAGTTTGTGCCTGTTCTACAAATTATTAAATACGGGTGTACCTACTTACCTCTCTCATAAAATTTCTTACCTTAAAACAAGAAGATTCGAGAAATCTTTGCTATGCAATATTCCTAAAAGCAACACTAACTTTTACAATAAATCTTACTTAGTAGCAACGACTAGAGAGTGGAATAGCCTTCCAGGAAATGTTAGGAAATGTAAAACACTGCGATCATTCAAAAAACATTTAAATAATCTTTTTCTGAGCTGATATTGTATGATGTGAAAGTGTGTACTAAATGTGTTTAAAATTGTAAGGTAAATGTAATATTTTATATCGCTTTTTTAACAGTTTTTCTCCATTTCTTGTATTTTCTTAAGTTAGTTTTTAAGTGAGCTCAAAATTGTAAGTTAAATGTAATCCTTTTGACAGTGTGGGCTTTTTAACAGTTTTGTTCTTTTCTTTGTTTTCTTAAGTTAGTTCTTAATTTAGTTAACAATAGTATAATTAGTCTAAATTAAGTCTATTATAGGGTTAGAAGGTTTTTTGTATTATGTTCTAGTAACGTCTACTTCATTATTGTTTAATTTTGTCATGGCTCTGACTGAATGCGTCTTTTCCCTTAGTACATGATGTTGAAACCTAAAATCGGCCCTAAGCCGTCGTCCTGGCCGGGTGGTTGTGTGCATTCTCATATTGTTTTTTATGACTCATGAATGTATTTGAGATTTTTTGTTAACATTTGATACGTATTACTAAATTAATATCTCTCAGAATTTATATTCGGGCACGCCTTTAGAGTTATCCAGAGTCAGTAATGTTTGTTTTTAAAATTATCTTAAATATATTATTTTGTTGCTCAATATTGAAGAGCATGCACACTGCCTTTGTTTTCCCTGGTTTTCCCCGGTCGCTTAAGGCAAATGCTGGGACGTTGTATTCTTGTCGCGTTTGTGAGCCCAGGGGCATGACATATGTAAGCTGAATTATTTACTTATTACTAAATATTATTATTTATTTGTTTTTATTTACTAAATGTATCTCAATTCTTATCTATAAATTTATGTATTACGTGGTTAGGCGGAAGAGCGGGCCTGATGGCCCGAGTCTCGCCACATAAATAAAGTCATTATTATTATGTATGTATATAAACGATAAGTTGGTTTATGTGCGATTCAAAAGCTCAATAAGTTTTGCACCGATTGAACTCAAATTTTGACACGATATACAACTCGCTTCAATCTATTTTTATCTATTTTTCGCGTCAGTAACATACCCGCAACCACGAGAAATGAGCTTTTTTTTAACGGTCAGCTGTGTACCAGCAACCGTGCCATTTGCCGAAAGTGAGGGGAACACTCGCCATACTAGCTAACGACAACCGCAGTCACATGTGAAACATTACCTGTTCTCATTTACATTGTTTACTACCAAAAAAAATGTCAGTACAACAAAATATAACCAAGGTTGGAAAGTTAATTATTTTGCCATCTTCATACATAGGCAGTCCACGTCACATGTAGGAATATGCTCAAGATACAATGACATGACGCAGAAGAGAGACGTAGAGTGATGGAGAGAACGACCGGAGACGGAGAGAGACGGAGAGAGAGACGGAGGGAGAGACGGAGAGAGAGACGGAGAGAGAGACGGAGAGAGAGACGGAGAGAGAGACGGAGAGAGAGACGGAGAGAGAGACGGAGAGAGAGACGGAGAGAGAGACGGAGAGAGAGACGGAGAGAGAGACGGAGAGAGAGACGGAGAGAGAGACGGAGAGAGAGACGGAGAGAGAGACGGGGAGAGAGACGGAGAGAGAGACGGAGAGAGAGACGGAGAGAGAGACGGAGAGAGAGACGGAGAGAGAGACGGAGAGAGAGACGGAGAGAGAGACGGAGAGAGAGACGGAGAGAGAGACGGAGAGAGAGACGGAGAGAGAGACGGAGAGAGAGACGGAGAGAGAGAGGGAGAGAGAGGGAGAGAGGGAGAGGGAGAGAGGGAGAGGGAGGACGGAGAGGGAGGACGGAGAGTGAGAGACGGAGAGGGAGAGAGACGGAGAGAGAGACACACACAGAGAGAGACGATGAGAAGGAGAGAGAGAGAGGCAGGCACAGAGAGACGATGTGGGAAGGAGAGAGAGACGGAGGGAGAACCAGGGAGATGGAGGGCAGAACAACGCCTGCCGGGTTCGCTAATTGTCTTATAAGAAAATCGCAGCAAAAGTAGTAAGTAGTACCAATGTTACAGAGTTTGATTCACCACGTCTGCGTTTACGTTTTAATTGCGAATGCGCCTTCAGGCTCCGCGCAGGGTCTCGAGCGCGTCCATCGAGTTCCGCTCTCCAGATGGCGCAGCGCTGGGGGGCGCAGGAGGGGCGCGGCTCCCCAGAGGGTTAGTTTGTCAACACGCCGCCGCGGACGCCGCAATCGTCGTCCGAAGAGCGACCACTCCCCTCGATGTTCGAGTGCTCTGACAGCAGCTCCAGGGCACCGCCTCCACTACCGCCCCCCCCGCCCCCCCCCCCCCCCCCCCCCCCCCCCCCCCCCCCCCCCCCCCCCCCCCCCCCCCCCCCCCCCCCCCCCCCCCCCCCCCCCGCCCCGCCGCCCCCGCCGCCCCCGCCGCCCCCGCCGCCCCCGCCGCCCCCGCCGCCCCCGCCGCCCCCGCCGCCCCCGACGCGCCCCCGACGCCCCCGACGCCCCGACGCCCCCGACGCCCCCGACGCCCCGACGCCCCCGACGCCCCACCCCCGACGCCCCCGACGCCCCCGACGCCCCGACGCCCCACGACGCCCCCGACGCCCCCGACGCCCCCGACGCCCCCGACGCTGACGCCCGACGCCCCCGACGCCCCCGACGCCCCCGACGCCCCCGACGCCCCCGACGCCCCAGCGACGCCCCGACGCCCCCGACGCCCCCCGCCCGACGCCCCCGACGCCCCCGACGCCCCCGAGCCCCCGACGCCCCCGACGCCCCCGACGCCCCCCTGACGCCCCCGACGCCCCCGACGCCCCCGACGCCCCCGACGCCCCCGACGCCCCGACGCCCCCGACGCCCCCGACGCCCCCGACGCCCTGACGCCCCCGACGCCCCCGACGCCCCGACGCCGCCGCGACCCCGCCGCCCCCGACGCCACCGCCACGCACCGTCGTCGCTTCCGCCACCGCCGCCATCACCACCACTGCCACCATCCCCGCCACCGCAGCCGCCGCCATTGCGGCCGCCACCGCCACCACCGCTTTCACCGCCGCCACCGCTACCACCGCTGCCACCGCCGCCACCACCGCCTCCACTGCTGCTGCCAACGCCGCCACCACCGTCGCCGCCGCTCCCGCCTGCACCGCCACCGTCACCGCCACCACCGCTGCCACCGCCGTCACCACCCCTTCCACCTACACCACTACCGTCGCCGCTGCCACCACCACCACCACCACCATCACCACCGCCACCTCCATTGCCGCCTCCGCAACCGCCACCGCCACCGCCGCCACTATCACCGCCACCACCGCCGCCGCCGCCGTCACCACCGCCGCCACTGCCGCCACCGCCGCCGCCACCACCGCCGCCACTATCACCGCCACCGCCGCCACGACCGCCGCCGCCGCCGCCGCCGCCCTCTACCCACACGGTCTGGAGAACCGTTCCGTCGTGTCGCCTCCCCCGCCCCATTGGCCGCCGTGACCGTCACAGCGTCGCCTTCGTCCGGCTGCAGATGCACTAGTTTCTCCTCTCGAATTGGAAGCGTCTCGAGCGTAATTGAAAACACGACAACGTAACAGACTTCGAACCAGTACTTTTTTTTATACCAGAGGTGACCATGTTTCTTGCTAGAACAAAACCACTACTATGCAGAAAACGTATGTTATACGAAAAACAAAAAACTTAAGCGCATTATTGTACTGTAAAAAGGCGTTTTTGTGAATGTGGGTTACTTTTGTAAGCTTTCTGACAAGAGTCTGCGTTTCTCTCCCATTACCATATCTCTAATTATAATTATCCACTACGTATTTTCTGTTTTGAAACCTCGTTTTAATACTTTCATGGAAACGTAAAATCCCTTCTACATATAATAAGCTAATACTAGATGACTGTATTGTGTGATTTACAAGATCCCATCGAAACAACGCCCCAAAGTCTGCAACTGCTGATTAAGGAAAAACCTTTCAGGGGTGTATCATTGCAAGACAAAATGTTGTAGATAAAATTTCTTTCGATATATTATTCATTTAATACTCTTGAAATTTAATACATTATAAGTTCTAGATTACGAACTCAACACATTACTTATTCAACTTTTGAGATAAGCAATTGTATATCGTTAACACGTAACCCTGGTGTCTTCGTAACAAGAATTTTATTCATAAGAGTAACATGAATTCCATCACGAAACATTTAGAATTAGTGGATTACGTAAGGAAAACAAAGGACGCACGTGCAACTGTAATGCGCATTAACAGGATCGCAAGACCGTCTTCTTGAGATCCTGGGCGGACACAATTTGTTTCTTGCGCTGTAATATACAAAATGACGCCTTTTGAACGTTCTCTATTTTTGTAGGATACACCGTGAGTTGTCATAAACGTTCCCTGATGATGAAAAAAGTAAGAAACTATTTTCATTTTAAAACGTTGATTCAAAGAGAGTAAAATGTTTTCACTGGTCTAAATATTATTAATTTTTTATTTGTAAATATTTACTAGGGAAGCGGTATTCTCTCCCGACCCCAATGATCACCGTGACTGCCGCGAAGTCCTGCGGCAGAAGTAGTTTCATTATTTGAATTGGTAGTGTCTGGAATAATTGGCATTTTTGCATGACTCAGATTAGCGTAACGGATATACTGTAGGTAACTGATAAATTTATATCCGAGTTGGGCAAGACGTAGGTTGATATTAAATCAGACATTTTATAGAGTTTATGTTGTACAATAACTAATTTACTTGCAGTCTTGCTATCCAGCTGGAAAGAAATACTTTCGCCCCCTGAGATAAATAATTCCTTACTATAAATTACTACAGCAGTTGACGCGTCCGAACACGTTAATCATGTCTATTGGCAACATGATTGATTATTTCGTGGTGCCGAGTGCGTCAACAGCTATGGCCGTTAGTTCCGTTATTGACTTTTATCATGGGATGAGACGAAGTTCTACCCCCACTGGATGGTTAAATCCGGCGCTGAGCTACACGTTTGATACGGGGTTTTCTCCGCCCAGATATGTACCTCCAGCAGGGCATAGATAGGTTTATAAATTTATTTCATGATATTTGTTTCGTTTTAATATAGAGTATATGTATATGTATAGTGGATATCATATCTTTTGTGCTCATTCCCTTTCTGAATATATTTTATTCTTCTTCCAAGAATATCTCACTGCAGTCGTTCAATTTTTCTCAGAATGTCGTTAAACAGTTTTTACCCTTTTGATAAGTTATCACTAAAGCTGGTAAGTTTATGCAAGATTTTAGCGTAAAAACATGCTAGCCAATATGCCACAAAAATGTGAAAAATGCCAAGGTATCTTTAAAATATGCGGCTTTTGTTCACATAAAGATGTATTTTGCATTGTCATTATATTTTTGCCACCTAAAGGAGTACAAGCAAATTGAAATCAGAATATCTAGTTTAATTTTTGCACATTTAATTTTGAATTAAGGACAGAATATCATTTAAAAAATTGTTGAGATATTCTTTTCGCAGGAAGTAACTTCTGTCACAAGGCTGTTTCGAAAAAACTTGTCCCATCACATATTGAAAGATCGCGTTGCATGTCATGCACTAGGTTATTGTTATCATAATGTAAATTGTCTTGTTTTTTTGGTATGATTTCGATTATATTCATTTTTCAATAATACTATCATGATCTGTAATATATTTATCGGTGATTGTGATAATAAAAAATACTTTGTAATTAAAATAATGTAAAATAATTAACAGTGGTATAAAAACGTGTGTGATTCTGTTAATTTCTTCATCTGTTCAATACTACCCACTTCCTAAAGTACATGAAACTTCTAATATTTTTTTAAATTGATTTTGTATTGGTTGTCTCGTTTTAGCGAGGCAAATAAGAATATTTTTTTTGTAGATGAAGGTTGCTACGGACAATTTTGAAAATCGCGGGTTTTAACGATTGTGACGCTTCGCCTGGGGTACGCGAACTTATGGTTAATGACGTCACGAATTACGTATTTCTGGCCCAACGAGCCCCTCTCGTTTCTAGGGCGAGAAGCGCTGCTCCTCGCCAGTCCGTATGTGCTCTGTAGTGGCGAGAGGTCGCTGTAGCCGTCGTTTCAGGTGAGTTGAATAAATACTCGAAATGAATGGTTAATTCCTGGCCCTCTTTTTCTTGAGCTGCGGTATTTTACCTCCTCTCTTTTACCACGCATAATTGGATTATGAAACAGATAGCAACGAGTGGGTTTGGTTAAATTGTCACAAAAATGTTCTATCGTATAATAGAAATCCTTCCCACCGGCACACGATTAAATCAAATCGGAACATCGTTTGCTGATGGAAACGATCAGTGTTTAATATTACCAATAGAGAATAAAACAGAGAATAAAATAACTAATCCGCTATTCTCATGTCTAGAAAATTTACACCACCTAGATAGTCGCTTATGTGGTTTGTAGATGTGGTAAGGTGTGTTTTTGCTGGATGATAAATAAGAGTATCTTACGAGAAAAGAAATCCAGCGAAAACATTTTTTAGCGGCTTTGCCCTAACCACAAGGATATGAATTGGAAATTGGTGCAAAGAAATTGATATTTTTACCGAATACAATGCCCTTAAAATAAAAGGCCAATGAAGGCCACTGCGCTGTATTCAATGTAGCTGCCTGCAGGCACCATCGGTTGTGTAACTGATTACTCACATGCATTTCATTTCAATAGTTCCATATTTTGTAATAATGTTATAAAAATGTGCTTGGAAATTCATATTCAAATTTATATTCATATACTTCGTGAATATTTATTTGTTTAAACCAATATCGAAATAAATCAGGATTCACTGGATAAACACAGGATTCACTGGATTTCTTATAAAATCTTTTTTTTTTCTTACAATATCGAAATACTTTTTTCCTTTTGTACGTCTTGTTCTGCAACGGATACTTGTTGAAGTAGTGAAAGGTCCTTCATACATTTTCTAAACGAACAGAAAATATTTCAGTTTTTGTGATTGAAATGTTAGAACTTTCTTCAATATAACTAAACATGGAGACATTTTTAAATTCTGATAGTATAAGCAAGTTAATGAAAAATTCGTATAAAATGTTTGTATCTTAAGAAAATAAAAATGGTTTTAAATGCATTTCCTGTAATCGCTGAATTCGTTGCTAACCAGTCACCAAAACTTTCGGTCTTGTATTTTCTTCGAAATTTCATGAATATCTGAAAATTAATTATGAAACATCGTTATTGTTCGAAAGATGTTTGAAAATCTTAAAAGAAACGTCAATATTCAATCATCTGTTCTAATGGCACTCATTATTCCGTTTTTCCTTTTTTTCTCGCAGGTGTTCATGGAACTCCCCGGATGTAGTTGAGAAATTGTTCTACAATGACACGCGGTAGCTGCAATATTTTTGCTTGATTGGTTGCTTGCTTTCACTCTTTCTTTGTTTAGTTCGATGAATACGATTAAAGGCGAGAACAAGGATTTTCAGCGTCTTGCAGCACCCTGCCCTTGAACATTTCCGAATTATCGCTAAGAAAGTACTGCTATGACTGTGCCACGTTGATTTGATCTTTGACCGTGAACTTAAACAAAGAATATGGGTATTTTTGAAAAATTCTGCGACACTGGTTTTCTTTTTAGAAAACTGGAAAACTTTTAATTGATCACATTCAACTCATTCGCTTGAATTGAAATTTAAGTTTTCATAAAACCTTAAATATAATTGTAATGTAATTTGCAGGTGTTTTTTTTTCAAGGTTCTCTGGTAGATTACATTATGGCAGTTATAATACTTCGTTAAGAAATTAACTTTCATAAAAGTTGTGCTACAATTTCCGAAATTAATAATTACTGAATCTCCTCTAGTGTTCGTTTCCACAGTCTTTGTTTGTTTGTTTGTTTGTTTGATTTTTGAGAATACCTAGTGGTCGATACGGTATTAACTGTTCTAAAATACTAGTTTACGCAATTAGTTTATTATGTTAAGCTTTATTGCACGAGTACAAGTTTTGAAAACTAACAACCGGACGTCGCATGTTTTCAAATTCGTACGAATGCAATAAAGCAACATTATAAAAGAGTTGCATATGCCACTTTTTTCTGAAACAGCATTATAAATTTATAGAAGCATCAAACTTAATTTTCCGAAACAACCGTCTTGTGATGTCTCGGGTATTTAACATCTGTGCGAGAAAAGTAGTCGGCTGTTGCGTTTACCACTATCTCAGTGCGACACACTTCCAGCGATAGATTGAATTTGTGATGATACAATCATTCGTACCGTAAAATAATTCGCCATTGTGCCGTAAAATGCGCTTTAATGAACATTTTGTTGCAACAAAGATTCTTTATAACGCTGCTACACAAAAATGTATTGTTTGAAGAATAGTTGCATCATTCTAATGATTTGCACCTTGTTTCAGGGCTTCCAGAAACTTGATATCTGAAACGATGCTAAAATGCTAAAAATGTGGAATCTAGAGTATTTTACCCAAAGGATGCTCAGAGTGGAAATAATTAATGCCTCTCCTATGACTGGCTCGCCATCACTAGAGCTCACTCGTGGCTCTATGCTGGTGGTTGCGGGTACGTTCAAAATAGCTAGCATGCGACTAGCTTCCTAGCGCGTTCCTTGTTTGCAATAGTTCTATGGTCGGCCCGGTGGCCGAGATCGCTAAGGCAGTAGTGTCGTAGTGGGACCGAAGGGTCGCGGGTTCGAGTCCCGCCTCGGGCATGGTTGTATTTGTGTTCGTCCTTTCACCCCTTTATATCCTCATATGGTTTCATCATCATAGTTACCATACCGTTAACACCAATAGTGGTCGCTAATGACCTAGATGTTGATGCGACCTTAAATAACAAAAAAAAATAGTTCTATGAAAATTAACTTCGCTCCGTAACACGCTCGGCGTTTTATCTATAGAGAATAAAGTTTTTGAGAAAATAGTCTTTACGTAGTGTATTCGGATTCATTCAGTGACGCCCCTTTGTTGGAGATTTTCTTTTAAAACTCTTTAATAGCCCTAGTTGTAGGAGGTTGATTAAAAATAGTAGACTTCATCCCAGTGAGACATTGGTTTCTGGTAGAATTAGCAAACCCTGTACAGTTTCACGACGAATTTATTCGACTTAATGTCGAGTACATAAGAAAGCGAGAAGTTTTAAACTTCGTGGCTACTCTTACTAGCCATAGTTGTACGAGAATGGAGGTCGCGTACATTTTATCCTAGTGAAGGATTAGTTTCTGATAGTATTTGAAACCACCTGCATTTTCACAATGGATTTGACTTAATGCCGCCTACATTAGAAAACGTTTAGTTTTAAACTTAATAGGAATGACTGTGAATTGGGGTAGACGCGGTTTTGCTGGTTAAGGGATCATATTATGTCCTTGCCGCAAAGGAGGCCACTTGAGTTTTTGCCTCCCGACGCTTAAAAATAAGCGGACCCGGCTATTGTCACGTTACGCCTGAAACGCCAATCACGGTCTTTATATCAAACACAACCGTTAACCGGGTTCGGTTTGGAAAATGAGGCTTGATAAAACGAACCGAATCGGTTGCCGATTATACTTGTTTTGGGTTCTTAGTGCACTAAGAACGCGGACACAAGCCGACTGCGGTTTTCTGGAAAACATTATGTACGCCATTGAGGAAAATGTTAGCATTTAATGTGAGGATGGAAGCCTGTGAGGAGGAATATTGAAAATCTTGTGGTTCGGCAAATGGGGAAGCCCTTTAAAATAAGCAAAGGAACATATCCAGAGTGTAAACATATCTGGTCACACTTCCTCTCGCAGTTGTTAGTTAGTTTAGTTAATGAAGGACGAATAGACGAGAGAATGAAGGACGCATAGGCGAGAAACCAAGCTATGCCACGATGACGTGAATGCATGGGCGATTCAAAATATAGATCATTTTTTTAAAAATATTTCCTTTGTAATCTAGCACGTTCAATCAGTATATCATTGATGAAAATCCATTTCTATTTATTATAGCAACTTATACGTCATCACTTCAACTTATTTATATTTTCTAAAATTTAATTTGCTAATATTTTAGTTTTAGTGCAAAATTAATTAAATGAATTATTTTAAAAAAAGATCTCAGCCTACACTAAAGGTACGCTCTCCTCATATGTAACGTAGCGTAACTTTCCCTCATTCCCTCCCCTCTTTAGCGTTACGTAAATTAATAGCACAGCGCAGAAACGCATCCGCCCCCTAGCAGAACAGATCTAAAATACAGCCTTCACACTAGGACCGGTTTTTGCCTGCTGCTTGCATTTTCGCCGCCTGAGCCCACAGCGATGTCTCGAAACCTTCCTCTCCCGGGCTCAGCGGCGGTAGGTGATGGCTGCGTGTGAAGGGCGCTGTCGCTTCTCGGAGGCGCCACCGAGTGGCTTCGTGTGAAGGCAGCCTTCCGTTGTCCCGGTTTGTAGCGGTCGGCGGTGGCAGCGTGTGAAGGGCTCAGCCACTTCCCGGAGGCGCCACCGAGTGGCTTCGTGTGAAGGCAGCCTTCCGTTGTCCCGGTTTGTAGCGGTCGGCGGTGGCAGCGTGTAAAGGTCTCAGCCACTTCCCGGAGGCACCACAGCGTGGCCTCGTGTGAAAGCAGCCTTCCTTTCTCGCGGTGTGGCGGTCGGCGTTAGCAGCGTGTGAAGGGCTCAGCTACTTCCCGGAGGCGCCATCGAGTGGCTTCGTCTGAAGGCAGCCTTCCGTTGTCCCGGTTTGTAGTGGTCGGCGGTGGCAGCGTGTGAAGGGCTCAGCCACTTCTCGGAGGCGCCACCGAGTGGCTTCGTGTGGAGGCGGTCTTCCTTTCTCGCGGTCTGTGGCGGTCGGCGGTGGCAGCGTGTGAAGGGCTCAGCTACTTCCCGGAGGCGCCATCGAGTGGCTTCGTCTGAAGGCAGCCTTCCGTTGTCCCGGTTTGTAGTGGTCGGTGTTAGCAGCGTGTGAAGGGCTCAGCCACGTCTCGGAGGCGCCACCGAGTGGCTTCGTGTGGAGGCGGTCTTCCTTTCTCGCGGTCTGTGGCGGTCGGCGGTGGCAGCGTGTGAAGGGCTCGGCCGCACTTCTCGGAGGCGCGCCACCAGTGGCTCCGCGTGAAGAGCGGCCTTCCTTTCTCGCGGTCTGTATGGCGGTCGGCGGTGGCAGCGTGAAGGCTCAGCCACTTCTCGGAGAGCGCCACCGGTGGCTTCGTGTGAAGCAGCCTTCCTCTCTCGCTCGAGTGCCGGTTAGAGATGGCTGCGAATGAACGCTCAGCCAATTCCCGGAGGCGCCACCAAGGAAGGGAAACTGTGTTAAGTGAAGGCTCTCTGCTGTCAGAGTGACGCCGCGTCAAGGTTATAGATGCCTACATTTCGACCATTCTGTCGTGTTCTTCTTCAGAATTGGAGTGCCACGATGAGATGGTCAAAACGTCGGTATTTCTGCCTCTGACGTGGCGTCACTCAAACAGCCGAGGGCCTTCACATGCCACTGACCGCGGGAGCCTGCGATTGCAGCGTGTATTAAGATGTGTTGAATTTAATATTGAAGACTGTTTATGCACCCTCTACCACCTCAGAATAAGTTTTCTAGTACCCGAGGAACTTCAACAAACTTTCCAAATCTCACTAGGAATAGATTAATACACAAACAAGCTTCAGTAGGTATTAAAAACACTCCCTGCTAAAATGATATACTACATAATTATTAATATCTAAACATATTTTATTTTTAACTGTATAATGTATGGTTTATTTTCATATACAATTTTGATCGCACATAAAATTATTTTTAGAGCTTCCTCGAAGTTTCCTCATGCGCAAGACCCAATAAGATATGAAATATGCCACGATTCATCTCACGAAACCTTTTGATCGGCCTCCGTTAACTTCTATGTATCATGCAGTTTGGCGCTTTGTCATGTCTAAATAATTCAACTGGGCAACTTTTTTTTAGATTCCTGGAAACTGGTCGTTAGCATGGCAAATGGCATATGTTCATGCTTATCACATCGAAAATATAGTCACCTCATTCTTAATTGGCAGAACATTTCAATGTTCCTAGAAGATAATATTCGAAAGGCGATTATAAACGAATTGATAAATTCTTGATGGCACTTAAGTTGTGTGTCGCAAGATTCTCCAAGAGCAATGTTTGTTTACAGTGGTGAAAGAAGTTTATCTTCTGGTTTCGGCCATCATTCCTCCTGTACATGCAATTGCTGCCACCTTCCACCTAGAAGATGGATTCACTTACAGATAGATCAATTTAAGGATTATTAATGAACGGTCTAAAAACTTTACGTTAAGTGTGTTTTTTTGAACAGTGGAATTATGTAGTTCGGATGGTTAGACTCAAACCAACCTGTGTGCATCCAACGTGTGCAAATTCCTAGGTCATGGTTTCAAGAGTGGTTGTGAGCAAATAAAAAAGTGAAAGAGTGTTGTGAAAGAGTGTTGTGAAAGGGTAGCGCGGAACCTACCCAAAATGCGCGAGTGGTTGCGGAGTAAAAATAAGTGTTGTGCCAGCTTGTGGATGCAACGCCCAACGAATTGTGTAGATGATGACGAGTGTGGATTACTCTCGGCAGAGTATTGGTCAGATAGTAGTCTTTGTTCTCCATTCTTAGGCTGGTGGTCAGTGGTGGTTGGGCTTTGTCTTGTTCTTTTTTGAGAGTTGGATAAATACTTTTAGATTCTAAATGATGACGCAAGGATAATTAAAAGGATTATATTCAGGTAAGTATGTAGTGATGCATGAAGAAAGACGTCACAGATAAGAGGTTAAGGCTCCTTGCTTCACGGGTCTTGAACTGTGTTCACGAAAGCTACTTTAAACCTACACGCTAGCAGAGCAGGCAATGTAGACTGATTCACGAGTTAAGTCTTACTGGTAAGTACAATGATGAATGCGGTGCTGGTTCAAAAGAAATACATAGAGGTATAACTAGTCAATGCATAATAAATTAAGTCGAATGCATAATAAACGATGTAACAAATGCATAATAAACTGAGTCGTAATGAAGGTAATGAGTGTGCATGCGTACAATTAGTCGGCATTGTTGGTAACAAGTGGAGCGTCTGTAGGCAAATCACAAGAAACAGGTTCGCAGACGCGAACTGTTGTTAATCTTCGGTTAATGCTACAGAGTTAAAACTGTTCCAAACTGACAAGGGAAAATGTGATCTTATATAATGTTCAACGGATATCAACCTGAATTAAAATTAACTAGTGTAATGAAACGCAAGGCGTCTCCAGTAAAAATAAGTTAATATTGTTGGTTAAAAAATGTGATACTCATTTAGGAAAATCAAATGAAACTATTCTCAGGTGCACTCTGGTGAACAGGTCTTCGATCTATGCAACGGAATCGAGAGGGTTTAATACTGGCACGAGAAAACCTGATCTCGTGGTTTTATCTCGTCGTATAATGGTCAACGGATATCAATATGAATGAAAATGAAATCTATTGAATTGAAATGAGTGGCATGTATTGAAGAAGTCCAAAATGTTGGTTACAAAATGTACTCGGTCAGCGAAATTAAACGAAGCGATTCGCAGGTGACAGCTGGTGTTCTTGTCTTTGGTCTCTGCAACACAATCAAAAGGGTTACTACCTGACGAGAGAAAACCTTATTTTATATAATGGTCAACGTACGTTAACATGAACTAAAAACAGTCTAATGAGGTGTAACGAGGGGGAATGTACTGAATATGTTCGTATTTCTGGTTACAAAAGTTGGTAATTATGTAGGAAACGTTTGGCAGGTGGTACATAACAATGAAACAATGATACAAATGGTAGTAATCATCAGAGACGACGTTTCGCAGGTGCCAACTGGTGTATTTGTCTTCGGTACATATAACATGATCGAAAGGGTTTCAAACTGACGCGAGAAAACATCTACATATAATGGTCAATGGGTGTGAATACGTTTTCCTACGGGTATTGAATATTAGCAAAGCAAACGAAATCGAGTCAACTTGACTATTTCGGTCAATACTCATGGTGGGGATAATGTATGTGTTATTTGGTTAAGTAAACGACAACTACGAAATACTAACATTACTAGTTTTTATGTCGTGAAGTGTTCATTTGACGACCAGCATATATTCCTAAAGCACATTACTTTATATAAAATTTTATTTAATTTAGAACAAAACAATTTTTAACTACGGGGTTCCACACTATAATTGTTACTGCGAATTGCATAAAATGTAATGCCATCAAGAACTAAACATTTTGGAATGAGGTTTTCCCAACATTTTTGGTATATTCATTCCACATGTATTTCCGCAGCAGATATGTGCACGCCAACCTCCGTCCCCGTCACCGGTTCTGACTGTGAGCGACGCCTCATCCTACCACGATGATTTACAGTTACCTTCGAGTACTCTTGAACTGAAATTTTACTACTCTAAACTGTTTCTGTCGTTGTAGTTACCCGCGCTCCCTTGCCGCCCGCACTCAATCACTGCCTGCCGCCCTTACGCCTGGCATCTTCCCCCCTTTCCGCCTGTCACCCTCACCGCCTGCTGTCCTTAATGCCTGCTTTTTTCGCTGGCCGCTCTCCCTCGATGTCTGTGGTCCTTACCGTTTGCCACCCTCGTCGCCTGCCGCCTGCTGCCCTTCGCAGCCTGCTGTCCTCGCCGCCTACCGCCTTTCTGCCTGCCACCCTCGCCACCTGCCGCCTTTCTGCCTGCCACCCTCGCCGCCTACCGCCCACGCCACCTGCCACCCTCGTCCTTACTGCATTTCGCTCTCGCTTCCTTCCTTCCTTACTGCCTGCCGCCCTCACCCCTTCTTCCCTTACTGCCTGCCGCCCTCACCCCTTCTTCCCTTACTGCCTGCCGCCCTCACCCCTTCTTCCCTTACTGCCTGCCGCCCTCACCCCTTCTTCCCTTACTGCCTGCCGCCCTCACCCCTTCTTCCCTTACTGCCTGCCGCCCTCACCCCTTCCTCCCTTGCCACCTGCCTCCCTCGCCGCCTTCGTCCTTACTGTCTGACGCCCTCACCCCTTCCCCCCTTGCCGCCTTCGTCCTTACTGCCTGCCGCCCTCACTCACTTCCTTCCTTATTGCCTGCCGCTCTCGCTCCCTTCCGCCCTTACTGTCTGCCACCCTCGCTCTCTTCCTTCCTAACTGCCGGTCGCCCTCGCCCCTCGCCTCTTCCCCCTTACTGTCTGCCGCCCTCACCCTTTCCTCCCTTGCCGCCTGCCTCCCTTGCCGCCTTCGTCCTTACTGCCTGCCGCCATCGCTCCCTTCCTTCCTTACTGCCTGCCGCTCTCGCTCCCTTCCACCCTTACTGTCTGCCGCCCTCGCTCTCTTCCTTCCTAACTGCCGGTCGCCCTTGCCCCTTACTGTCTGCCGCCCTTACCCTTTCCTCCCTTGCCGCCTGCCTCCCTCGTCGCCTTCGTCCTTACTGGCTGCCGCCCTCGCTCTCTTCCTTCCTTACTGCCTGCCGCTCTCACTCCCTTCCGCGCTTACTGTCTACCGCCCTCACCCATTCCTCCCTCGCCGCCTTCGTCCTTGCAGGCTGCCGCCCTCGCTACCTTCCTTCCTTATTGCCTGCCGCTCCCGCTCCCTTCTGCCCTCACTGTCTGCCGCCCTCACCCCTTCCTCCCTTACTGTCTGCCGCCCTCACCCCTTCCTTCCTTACTGTCTGCCGCCTTCACCCCTTCCTCCCTTGCCGCCTGCCACCCTCGCCGCCTTCGTCCTTACTGCCTGCCGCCCTCGCTCCCTTACTGCCTGCCGCCCTCGTCGCCTACACTTCTGCCACTTCCAGCATTTGGTCGCTCGCCCACGCGCCGTTTCGCCCACGCGCCACGCGCACGCGCCACGCGCACGCGCACGTGCACGCGGACGTGCACGCGCACGTGCACACCCATGAAGCGCCGGACACAGATGAAACCGACGATGTACTTATCGCCTCGGAGAGCAATTTTCCACAGCGAAAGTGAACGATGCAACTCTCGCGGAAAGATAGGTTACTCGACGGCCGTTGGAGCCATGCAATTAGTATTCCAAGCGTGAAAGCGGATTAGTTCCCAGTTAAAAGACGTCACGCTGGAGTGCTGTTGCATGTTCGTGTACACAAATGTGGCGATATGTGACTGAGCTTTTCGAGCAACTGAAGTGCTGAAGACGTTGGACAAATGCACGAGTGTCACTCAGGAGTCTTAGTGTGTGGTAATAAGCGGTTAGAAGAGGCAATGAATTTAGTGAGGTGCTGTAATGATCAAAATCTGTTCAATGAGTACATTCATACATAAATTCATAAATGAACTCACTCGTAATCACGATTACATGAGCATGCCTGGTCTTCGGAAGAATTAAACACGTATACGTTTTAATCTTAAAAACCAAATAATCATACACGTGTAAAATTTATCTTCTAATATCTATTAGCAACACGTGGAATTTTTGTAGTGTTTCGTGGAAAAATAAAAAGAATTAGCTTTGAAAACTCTTGGTTTCATGGTCAGCTTTTGGATAGGTAGATCGAATCGTTTTAACATGATAATTGTAATCATGGTGAATGGGAAAGAGAAATGATATGCTTATATTTTAACTCATGATTTGTTTACATCAATCTGAATTTGTACCATTTGCCTTGTGGATTAACATTTAGAGATATATTTTCCGGAAGTTTATTCAATCAAATCATAATATTACCATTGTAATAGAGAAACATATCTTCCCAATTTAAGGAATTTTCATTGAAATTCAGACGCTTCCAGTATTAATTTTTTGAAATTGTCATTGCTACCTCTCATAAAATATTGAGAATAATTTTAACACATATTTCATACTGATACACGTTCGAAATACTGTTAGAAAATGTTGTTATATAACGCAATATTTTAATGAGGTTACTCGTAAAATGTGTTCTAGGAAATTCCGCTGTGTAATACTGGTAGAATTACGTACTGTGCGAACATCCTTTTTATTTAAAATCAAGGTTTCTAGCAATACAAGACTGTTACTTTAAGAACTCTACGAGGTGCAACTAGAGCGGTATTGCTAATTAAGGAAGTTGCGCCCAACAAAACCCACAAAACTCATGATGATTACGACACCGTTATTATGGAAGCGTACGTCAACATGCGGTTGTCCTTGCTACGTAATTATTGCAGGCTTTTCAGCAAAAGAACATCTCGATTACAAGGATGTTTTACACCAATCTTGACACACCGGTTGGTGCTCGTAATCTAACGCTTGTGTCGATGCTATCGAATAGTTTACCAATCATGAATTATATTCGTTTATTGCTCTTGAATAAAATATCCAATTAGGTAATGAAAGTATGTTTAGTGTCGTTACGTTCAAAGCATTTTTCATGCAGAAAGAATATATAAAGATGAGATATAAGTGTAAAATTGAGATCACTGCATTGGGTAAATAATATTTCCGCAAAATATGATGTGTGATTACTTTACGATTAGAATACTCATAAAAGTTTACCTGCAACATTGATGATAAAAAGAAATCTTAAATATTATTTTTTCGAGTTTATGTTGTAGGTTGACAAATATAAATAGTACTAGTATCCCCGATCAAATAGTAATTAAACAATAAGTGAGACATTTTTTTATTGGACTTAAATTAAACTGTCAGGATTTTCGTACAGTCCACTTATTTAACTATTCCGCTTATTTAACTATTTTTAAATGTAAACAACACAATACTTCGCTACACAAATGTTAAAAAATAACTGATTCACACGTATTTTAGAATGTTAATTGTATCAAAAATAATTTTAAATGGTCCATAACCCACCATTTTTATCCATTTCTAAATTGTATATTTATGACATTAGCGTCCCTCTATCAGGTTCTTTTTACCATCAATAAAAGAATTTCGACTTTATTAAGTTTAATGCATTTTTGTTTATGATCACACTATTATATTCTCCGTCTTTTCATTTCAATTAACAGTAGATCTCCGGCAGGAAAGTTTGATATTCCAGTGTATATTAGAACTTCTGTTAGAAGTTGAGATTTTCTCAGTCGTAATGAGTTGCTTGGTTTACGTTGATCAGTACAAATACTGAAAACTCAATACACCTCTTTTGCTTATTGTTGTAGTGAATGTAGGCCTACTCAAATTAGTTGTCAGCAAGGGACAATTGCAATTACCATGAAATATATTACTTTAGTTACTTTAAAGAAACAAAGCTTCATAAAGAAAGTCAATTATGCTTACTTTGGAATATTACCAGGCAATAAGTACAAGCCATTGGCACGACAGAAATTTCATGTTCATATTGAAAAATTTCAACAATAGTCTCAGTGTAAGAAATGTAAGGAAAATCTTTTTTAGACTAGATGTTATGGATTGAACTGTCAAGTTCGTACAGATTGACACTTGGTTTGGTTAATACGAATATATTTAAACAAATAAAAAGAAAGTAATTGTTTAATTCATTCGTTTGTTCATCTCATTCAATTCAAGATCTACACTCGCCATGTGATGTATTCCATTGCTAAAAACCAACCTGCGTCTCCAAGTTATCTAGCATACCGCTACCTCCATCGCCCTCGCTCTGGAGGAGAATTCTAGTGGCCTGCTGCTCTGATCGGTAGTTTTCCGTGGTTTCTCCGATCAACACCAGGCGAATGCCGGGGCAGTACTCTAACAAACGGGCCCCGGACCGCGCGCAATCTTTCATTCCTTTTCCTTGTCCTATCCTCACCCCTTACACACACACTTACACTAGCATGCCCTACACTACCGCACATGTCCGGAAAAAATGATCGGGGACTTAGAATTTGTCCCGACTGGGTCTGTGTCCCGCTGGTGAGAGATACGTCGTTGTAGAAAACCCCGCTAGTCGACGGTAGGTCGGTGCCAGATCTGGCCATGCAGTGGGGGAAGATCACCGCCACCATGAAAAAACATGCACTACACTTACAAGACTAATGACTTCAGTAGTTGACGCGCCCGGAATCATCAATCAATCAATCAATCCATCGCCCTCCCAGCAGATCCTCTGTCCCACCAATGCAGAACCACTGCCAGACCTCCGTGCCTCCGTGAGCAATAGCGAATTCAACTCGTTTGCCCCATATTCGTTACCTCTATCGCTCTTAACTATAAATGCATCCCTTCAACCAGAAAATGAACTTACTTTCATTACAGACCACAAAAAATCTATCTCCGCGACTAGATAAGTCCCTTATTACTTCCCTTAGTCATTGCACACCCTAAGAATCCCTCAAACATCAAATAAACCACAAACCCTTCACAACAGCCAAGTGAGAACCAAATGCGTTTAGCCCATCATCACATTAAATAAATCCATTGCCCACTAGACATTAAATCAGCTACTACCGCTGGCTGCCCTTGCTTACAAACACACTTCGTGTGATTAACAAATTCTCTATCATTGTCCGCCATTATCTCCACTTATAGATCCGCTATTACTGCCAGGTGAGCACCACAACCGTTCATCGTTCTCACCCACAAATCACCGATCTCCCACGCTCCCTCACCTTCTTCAACAAATATACTAACAACCAACCGATTGAGCGGAGAGGCGACGTCCGTGAAGGGGGCGGGGTTCGCGGAGATCGCCGGGAAGAAGGGCAGGCGAGCGCACAGGGCGTCGGGAGCAGGTTTCGGGAAGTGCTCAGCGCGGCGGCGGTGGCGGCAGCGATTGAATTGGCGGCGGTGGCGGAGGTGGCAGTGGTGGCGGGGGCGGGGGCGGGGGCAGGGGCGGTGGCGGTGGCGGTGGCGGTGGCGGTGGCGGAGGCAGTGGCAATGGCGGTGGCGGTGGCGACGGTGGTGGCGACGGTGGTGGTGGTGGTGGTGGTGGCGGCGGCGGCGGTGGCGGCGGCGGTGGCGGCGGTGGTGGCGGGGTAGTGGCGGCGGCGGCGGCGCCTGTGGCGGCGGCGATGGTGGTGGCGGCGTCAGCGGGGTGGTGGCGGCGGCGGCGGCGGCGGCCTCCGCAAATGACGGAAACCGCCGCGCGGCGCTGCCCGGACCCGTTGGGCCAGTGGCCGCTCAGCAGCTCACACGGCCCGCTGCATTCCGCCGCACTCTGTGTCGCGGTGCACCTGATCGAGGAATGTACTCAGGGCGGCCCCGCCCGGCGCCGTCTCATCAGCGCTGCTCGCCGCCTTTGGCAGGTCGCGCCGGTGATTAGAGGGTGATTTAACGGAATCGCGAGACGCCGAGCTAATTTTTTCGTTACTGTTATTATCGACACTAAGTAACCAAACAGAGGGACAAAAAGGTACTTTTAACGGACGTTGGCCGTTAAATACAATCGAAATAGTAAGTTGTAGGTGAAGATGAAGAATCAGAACTCCATTTATAAGCAAAGGTATTTATTGTTATATGCTTTTTTCTTAGATGTTGGTATTATGAAAAGTATTAAACGACACATAGTCGATATAACACATAATGGACTCGAATCTGGCATTGGTTAACAAAATTCAATCGCTTCGTATATATACTTTATAATGACGTTATTTACTCTAACGGAATTAAAAGATTCGGAAGTTATTTTTTCTCACTTAAGAGGAAATTTACCCACATTTGCTTATATTTTTTACAGAAAAGTAAGCTTAGAGCAGAGCCCAGTTCCTAATGCAACCTCCTTGGATTACAGCTCTGTTTGGAGTTGCTGCCATTACAATATATAATAATAAAACACATACTTTTAGAAATCATGCGGTTTGCGAGAGATTATTCCTTGCACTGGTGATAATTGTTAAGCTACGCGTGTAGTGGCTGGGTACACGCCCAGTACGCGTGTACCGAGCGTTTTTGACTGCATTGATTTCCGAAAAGGTGCGCTCACTAGGACGTCCCGGACGAAAGGGGATTCTGTGCACCTTCCGCCGTTTGCAAAACGTTCGAAGGAAATAGGCTTTGGACATTCCGACTAGAGTCCCTGGATGAAGAGAGTACCGCAACCTTAACGGCCGCCGTCATTTAATATCCTTTTACTCGATAGCCCCGCCCGGCAGCATTCAGGAAGGGGAAATGATAACAAATCAAGGCGTGATGGAGAGTTACGAGTATATTATAATTGGTTTTCGGTAGATCGGAGGTTCCCAACTTATCCACAATACCGCACAGTTCAACTGGATATAAAATGACGGATTGGGTGGCTCAAGGGAATGCAGTACTCTCCGTATCTAGGGACTCTAATTCCGATGTGCCAATGACGCCATCGGCATGGTCGGGACAGTCTTTCATTCGTTTCAGTTGTGAGGTTATGTGAAGCGTGTTGAGCAAAAATGAATGCGTCCAATTTAATTATGTTGATATAGTTATCCTGGGTTGTACAATATGATATTAAATTGTATTTAATGTATTACCTTTTTAGAAAGTAATTCAGTTGGTTAGCTAAACTATCTGAATCAAGGAATAACATTTGCCAAATTCATTAAAATACTAAATATTTGTAAGTAGCCGTGTAGTATTAGTGAAACTTGGTACGCTTACGCTCTTAGTTAATTATGTCTTATTTTGCAATGATACATTAGTTCATTAATCAATAAAATTATTTTTATTTGTCTGTTTTGCGTAAATTACTGTGTCACATCTTTGCCGATTATTTTCTTTAGTTTCGGAGTAAAGTAATCAAATGGTGATCCTGTCCCTTAGTTCAATTTAATTGTATACAATTACAGTAGGAAAGATCGGGGCACCGTGGTCAATGAGTTACGATAAGTTACTTAATGTTTGCTGATATTCAGGATGGTTAGGTTGGCTAAACTGAAGTAACTGAAGTTAAACTGAAGTATTAACTGATCTTTGCCTTGCGAAGTAAATTACTGGCAACGTGTGTATGTTTTAATATTATTTTTCGTCATTTTAATACTGCTATTGAAGTTGAAGATTGCAGAACCCTGGAGTTATTTTCATCTTCTGCATTGTAGACAGGTTACGGTAGCTAATTTTATAGGTCAAATCTGCCCACTTTGAAATTGATGAACTAAGGGAGTAAAATAGGTAAAGTGATGATGGGGCACCGTGGGCCATATGCTGCATAGTTTTTTCAGATGTTTACCAGACATGGTTTGAACATACAAGAGAAAAACTATCAAAGGGATTTACGAAGAAAAATACATCGAGAGAGCAATTCATTTGGTTGCAGAAGGTAGAAGCATGAGAAGTGCAGCTGATGAATGTGGTGTCAAGAGAAAACATTAGACAGGAGGAAAAATTATAAAATAACTTTCTGGTGTAGAAGTTGAACTCAAATCAAATCAAGAATAGTCATAAGCAAATTTTTACTTATGTTCAAGAGAAAGTGATTGCTGGCTGAAAATTATTTTACGGTTTGTCGTAAAAAATGCCGCAAACTTGCCTATCAACCTACTTGCAAATAATGTTAAATGTTCAGATTCACGGTTAGAAAATAATTGCTGGTAAAGACTGGTTACCAGAATATTTCCAAACGAAGTAAAGATTTGTCCTTAATGCTTCCAAAGAGATGTAGTCTTGCTAGTGATACAGCATTTTATCAACAAAAGTACGCTTTTTATCAATCGTTAAAGCGAGAACCTAGACTAAGTGATCCGTCAATCATCTTCAATTTAGATGAAACAAAAACATCAACAGTTCAAAACATCAAAAAAGGTAATTGCCGAGAAAGGGTGCAAAGCTGTTTATCATGTGGAAAGTGCTGAGAAGGGATCTCTTGTAACAACGTATAGTCCGTGCTGATAAAATTTACCCCTGTCGTATTTTTTCCTGGAGTGAATTTCCCTGAGCACATGCTGTTTGTGCTCGTCAAATTACTTATTTTTAAAAATGATAGTCACTCCTCAATGATGGAAAGGGGGTAGATATTGTAGAATAGTCATGACCCATTGTGCACCAGACACTGACTCATGGTGCCCCAGGCCGGTACAATAGGTGATGCGATGAAAAAAAAAATTCCAATTTCTTCTCCAGCATGAATCATTTCGTGACTAAAAGCACAAAATGTTAAAATTTACGTATGTCTTTAGTTCTACAAATAAAATTAAGTAATTCATCTTCAATAGAAGGAATTCCGGAATGTTCCAATGTTTGTGGCTCATGGTACCCCGATTTCTCCAATTTATCAAAATATGTATTTATAATTATATTTTTCAAAATATCCAATTTAGCTTCAAATTAATCGTGAGACATCGTAAAGTACTGAAATAATTTATATTCCTTTGTCATTTTTGTCTGTTCAGAAAAGAGGGGAATCTGAGCTTTCTTCGACTCCTTCCGTCATTTTCTTCTTCCGCTATTAAAAACTTAAAACAATGCTATTCGTTTTTTACTTAAATGAGGTCCTCGCGCACAATACAAGGCACAGAGGGAGGAGCCAAACTGATTTAGGAACTGTCCCATGTGTCAGTTTTGCATCGACTATCTATTCTGTACCGACTGTCCGTGAAGCTTTACTCCTGCTCCTTGTATCATGACTAGAGCCCGGAAGTTCTGTCATTAACACTTAGTTACTAGAAAATTACATAGTATTAATCAACGCGGTCAAGAACTCAAGAACATGTTGAATCTTATCTCTAAATAAGAAACTAAATGTTATTTCACTTCAGGAAAAATTGTGCTTCATGACGATACGTCACTTTGAAAATTAGCTCTTCAATTCGGTTCAATTATAAAGTCTTCGAGGTCTCAACCACCGGTTTGCCGAGTCATCATCATTGCCAAAATAATTTCTTTACAATGCTGAAGTACAATGGTTCGAATAGGAAACAGTAAAGAGTCTATATGCATACAAAGAAATGTTCCAAAGAGTGCACTTCACAATTACAATTAGAGAATCAAATAATTGCTTAATAACTATTAAATAGCTTCTCCCTTTGGGGCCATGTCTGGACTCGTAGCCTACACCTGCCTATTGTTTATTGGTTTAGTGGTGAGTTATAGTTGACATTTACATAATATAAATGATTGAAGGCGTTGTCATTGTCAATAATACTATTTATTTCAAAGCTGCTATTATTGAAATAAATAGTATTGTTGACAATGACAACGCCTTCAACCATTTCAACCTGCCTATTGGCTGGTGTGCGGGGTCATGTCTAAACACGTAGACTACACCTGCCTAATATTTATTGGCTTAGTGATGAGTTATAGTTGACATTTCATAATTGAAATGATTGAAGGCGTTGTCATTGTCAACAATACTATTTATTTCAAAGCTGCTGTTATTGAAATAAATAGTATTGTTGACAATGACAACGCCTTCAACCATTTCAACCTGTCTTTTGGCTGGTGTGCATGTCTAGACTCGTAGACTACACCTGCCTATTATTGGCTGGCGTGCGGGAGATGCGTATTGTTAGGTTATGCGGCACGCTTGTCCTTGTGTCACGAGTTGCGACACCAGTGCGGGGCCTGCAGCGTGCAATAACCGCAGGCGTCCCCTGGCGCTTACGGCCAATGGCCAGCCCTCCAGGGAGAGTTGCGTCGCCGCTGTGCCGTGTCCCCGCATGTGCCCTGGTACCTCGGTTGCCCGCCCACGCCACGCCGCAGCGCGTCGATCGCACGCCGTCCCAATACGGCCATCTCAATTTCATGGAGTAATCAAAGCAAAGGCGCAGTAACCAGCGCGGAACTGGAATTATACTCGGCATATCTTGCTTGCGCTGCCGCCTCGTCCGTATATGACCGTCGTACACGTGCATTGCGATAGGGTTCTCGCAAATGAAATCTTCTCAGGCGTAAACTGGATGTTTATTGCTTCTTGTCGAAAGCATATCGAAAATGGATGTGAACACATAGTTTAAGAGTGTTGCTCAATTGAGTTTTAATACTTTCAGAACTTGTTGTAGGTTATGTATCTAAGCTTACTTTCAGTGAAAGTATCAGTTAACTTACATGAATTGGGTGGAGAAAATAAATTACATGAAACTAAAAAGGAAGTAAATGATTTCCTGGTTCTATTAGAAATGAAGGTGTAGAAAAAGATTACAATGAAAATATAATGCGATTTTGAGATGATATTTCGAGTTTCCAGTGTGAATTAAATAATCCATGTCTAGATTTATCGTAAATAAAGACTCCTGTGAAACACCCGTTTTCTCTTAATATAAAATGAAACTTTAAAACAACAGGATTGTATTGGGTTCTCTTATAAGTGTGCAGCATCAAGGAGATACAATAGATTGCCAAACAAAAGTGAGAATCCATGGAAAGTTTTCAGATGAAACAGTAGTATATATGTAGATTACTTGTGTCAGATAGACTATTACTTTCACCAACACGAACGAAGAAAGTGAAACAAGAACGAGAGAATGTGATGTAACTAGCTCAGTTCAATATTGACTTCAAAATTTGAATGTTCTCACGATTTGCGTGGAACGTGATTTACTGAATTAAATAACTGGTACATTTTAAAAGTTTCTATTGGTCTCACAAAGCAAAGTCAGGAAAGGGAAATACATTTTTTTCAATTCAGTTCAATTGTCACACACTTTCACGTTTTGGAGAAGTAATTACGGCGTAAATAAGTTCCGTGCAGTTGCGACCATGAAGATACCATGTTAACAAATGTTTTTTAATAATGAAAATTATTCAAAGTATTGTCTCCCTGTTTGGGAAATTATCTTGACTCTTCTGTTTTACACAGTGTTCCTCTGCAACTATTAGTGGATCTACCCTGAGCAACAGGGCGTAAACCAGAAGACCCACGTTTGTTACCACCCGCAATGACAATTCTTTGAATAATTTGAATTATGTTTTAATTTCCCCTTTGATTGTTAACAAGCACGATTTGTGTGAAAGATATTGTCTCCAAATACAGAATGAGCACCCGGTATTCAAAGAATTCACCAAACAAAATTGTAGAAACTTTACGAAACATTATACAACACCATTAATCAATTTTTTATTACGATCTTTTAAAATAATTGTAAGATTGTCCTTGATTTCAGTAGTGTTGTGTTCAAAAATGCGACTCACACAAACACAAAAGTAAATTACTTTTGTAAAAAGTAATCATATTATTTTGATTTAACCATATACCATATATAACCATACTATTTTGATTGAAGAAATATCGAAATGAAATCTCGAACTTAAATTTACAACGTATTGAAAACCAAAGGCAGAAAAAGCATTAGATTTAACAGTAGAAGATAGAATTTTCACGAAATCCATTCGCAAATTTCACGGTTGATGCACGCCAAGTTTCTGCAATGTGACAGGGCTTTGTATAATGGAGGAAGTACGATACTCGTATAATACAAGAATAAAAGGAAGGAAATGGAAATTGAATGATATTGAACTTTTAAGCATAACGGAATTCAAAATTACCATCGCCTTTCACGGACCCATTTTCCAAGTTCGCGATTGCTCATATCCTTTTCACAGAAAAGTCCAATGCGATACGCCGGAAAGAAAAACGCGAAAAAACAAAAAAGAGAGCGACGCCGCTCAGGTATAGGGTGATTCAACTCTATTGCATGATATCGTGATGCATTCTCAGGCGAAAGCGGAGTTGGAAGTTTCGCGAGGCGCCCGGCTGAGGGATATCGCGCTCCTGGGTGCACGCGAGTGCCGCAGGCAGTAAGCGAGGATCAGGGGCTCCGCCCACCCACTCACCCAACCCCTGCTCACCCCCAGCCGCCCATCGCCCCGCGTTCCACTTGCCGCCTGGCACGCCCATCCACCTCGCCCGCTCTCTGGCGATCTCCCCTTGCTTCATCATTCCTCTCACACTTCGTCCTTCCCGCCCGCTTTCTCCCCACCCTTCTTTCTTTCTCTTCTTCCCTCTGCCCGCCATTCGTCCCCCTCGCCATTCAACCTGCCAACTCTCTCTTCTTCGCTATTCATTCCATTAGCCTAGGCCCATCCACCGCGTCCATTCTCTTGCCACTTCCCCTTCCCCATCATTCGTCTCACCCTTCCTCCCTTCGTCCTTCCCGTCCGTTTTCTCCCCACCCTTCTCTCTTTACCTTCTCCCTCTGCCCGTCATTCATTTTCCATGCCATTCAACCTGCCCACTCTCTCTCCTTCTTCGCTATTCATTCCATTAGCCCAGGCCCATCCACCGCGTCCGTTCTCTTGCCACTTCCCCTTCCCCATCATTCCTCTCACACTTCATCCTTCCCGCTCGCTTTCTCTCTACCTTTCTTTCTTTCTTTCCCCCTTACTTCTGCTGCGCAAAATCCATCCCCATCGCCATTCAATCTGCCAAACCTCGCATCGTCTTCGCCATTCATTCCGTTAATCCAGCCTCACATCTCTCCGCGTTCCTCTGGCCGCCTAGCACGCTCATCATCCACCTTGTCCGTTCTTTTGCCATTTACCCTTCCCCATCATACCTCTTACCCTTCCTCCCTTCGTCATTCCCGCACGCTTTCTCTCCACCCTTCTTTCTTTCCCCTCTTCCCTCTGCCCGCTATCCATTCCTCACACCATTCAACCTAACAACCCTCTCTCCTCCTTCGCCATTCATTCCGTTAGCCCAGTATCCCATTGCTCCGCGTTCCTCTCGATCCACCCATCAATGCCGTCCCCTCTTTTGCCCCCTGCTTCTTTCCTCTAATTCTTCCTCCCGTACTACCTCCAATCGTCATTCCCGCCCCTTTCTCTCGCCCTCCTTTCTTCCCCGTCTTATCTGTTCGCCATTCACTCCCGTTGCCTTTCAACTTGCAATCCTCTATCATTTTCCATTCATTCCATTTAACCTCCAACTACCCTTTCTTTCCCCCCTGACGCGCCCATCCATCTCACCCGCTCTTGTCCTCCCCTTTCCACCTTCCTTCTTTTCTTTTACCCTTCCTATCGTGCTTCCCCCCATCGTCCTACCCGCCCACTTCCTCTCGCCCTTCTTTCTTTCCTCCCTTCTTACCTTCTCGCCATCTGTCCCCCTCGCCTTTCATCTCTCCTTCTTTACGATTCATTTCATTCGCCCTCCATCCGCCCGCCCAGAACCTCCCATTTCTTTGCTTTCCTCTCGCCCCCTGACCCGCCCATTTACGTTGTCCGATCTCCTGCTCCCTCCCCGTCCTCAGTCTTTTCTCTCACCCTTCCTCGTGTGCTTCCTCTCTTCCTCCTTCCCATCTATGCTCACCTTTGTTTTCTTTCTCTCCATCTGTCCGCCATCCATCGCTCTCATTTTCCATCACGCCAACCACTCATCTTTGCCATGCATTCCATTACCTATCTGCCTGCATCCAGCCTCGCATTTCTCCGCGTTATTCTCGCCGTGTGACCTCTCCCTCTCCCCCCACCTCGACCACCCACTTGCCCCATCCCTCCACACGTTTTCTAGCCTTTCTTTCTTTCCTCCTTCCTTTTGCTCGCCTTCAACCCCTCTTACCCTTCATCCCACTCTCTGTCTCCTTCCCATTCATGGCTCCCATCCCTTGTGAGAAAAATATGTAGTTCCATTTAAAAAGTAAAAGATTATTAAATTTCTCGAAAAATAAAAAAAACTATAGACAATTTCTCTATGACATGTTACTTTACCCATAGTTCAGAATAATTCAGCAAAAATACTGCTTTTCGATATCCCGAATCGGGTAGAAGTTATGGGGGTGGGCCATAGTTGGGGGTACATTCTGAATACATAGTCTTAACTTGCGCCGTGCTCATAGGTACTAAACGATTTTCCCTATTTCTCTTCCCCATTATCTCTTATTTCTCTTGCACTCCTCCACTCTCAGCTCAGTCAACCTACTCTGAAGCGGCCACACTATCAATCCACGAAACGATGTACCCCATGCCTCTCAAATAACCACTGTATTTTTTACTTAATACGTATTATGCGAAGTCCATGAGCCTATCGTGCTTGGCTAGGATTAGCGCTGGCAACACCACTGTGCCTGTCTCAAGTCCATATGATACGCTATTTAGTATCTCTGCCTTACAATAAGAAGGCATTGGGAGAAGCCTTATAGTGGTTGTGTGCACTACGTTTTCAGAAGCTCTTACGTCACACAGGTGTAATCCAAGTATATTAAATCTGGATGAAAAGCAACACATGATAGTAAAGCGAGTTTTGAAGAGTATAATGATTCCATCTCAGGAACGGCATAGGAACCCAATATCCTTTTCTTCGAGACTGCCGGGCCCTCTCTACGATATCGGTTATCCTGAACGGTTCTTATGTCTGTTTTCTAATCTGCGCGATTCACAGCCTGCAACTCATTCCAGTGCGATTTACTCCTCACTCATACATCTGCCTTTTATGCTCGATCACACATTTGCGTCCATGCAATCTCTATTCTTCTGCTTACATTCAGGTTCGACAATGGATATTTCTGCCAAAGCAGATTGCTGATTTTCCGTCAAAAAAGTGGACTTTCGCTACGACACATCATTCACAACTCTTTTGATTCTACTAGAGTTTCAATTATCAGCGGTACAAATCTAAACTGTCTATCGCGTTTTCCCATTAACTAGGATCGCGGAGAGCCTTTGCAAAATCTTAGCTATTATTTGTCCTTACTAATATAACTTGTAAAATATTTGAAATTTATGACATTAAAACTATAAATTAATCATTTTCTTCAAGGTATCTTCCGTAAGTGTCCCTGTGACAGTTCGCACTCGCCACGTACTATTTTCGCACAACGCGTAATTCTACGAGTGATGGCTCATTCACGAATGTCTCCTCGGAAACCGTCCTTTCTCGTTGAACTCTCGATCACCTTTGGCTTCTCCTCGTTACAGCTTCGCCTACGCCCCACAAAACCCTACCTCTGGCAATGTCTTTGATTTATTGAATGATTGATTATTGATTACGGATGTGTGAACAGCTGTTGTGATTGGTTTCGTAAGGGTTTTTTCTCGGGAGATGGCAGTGATATTCTCCAGATGGCTGGTAAGAACCGGCGCCGACTTACCGTCGGATAGCAGGATTTTCCTCAACCAGGTATATACCGACAGCGGGCCACCGCCTTAGCACCCCCCCCCCCCGAACAAGCTCTAAGTTGCCGACCGGTCTCCCGGCATATGTGGTAGTGCAGTGTATGTAAATGTAAGAGTAAGTGAAAGTGTGTGTATGGGTAAGGATGGAATAGGGCAAGGATGAGGAAGATAAGATCGCGTGCGTTTCGTGGCCCGTTTGTTAGGGTACTGCTCCGGCATTCGCCTAGTGTTGGTGGCGAATAGATTCCTTGAAAAAAAACGGAAAATTAACGATCAGAGCAGCCGGCCGCTACAATTCTCCTCCAGACAGCGGCTAAATCAGACAACTAGCTAGTGTCGAAAGTCCTGCCATCTTTGAGAAAGGAACCCTTGTACCTCCCGGTTAGAGGCCCTGCAGTGACATCAGTTGATGCCCTGAGCCACCTCTCCGGGTCTCGCAACGTTCTATCACCCTTCCGCCTCCCAGCTTCTCCCCGCGAGAAGCCAGGCCCGCGCGCAACACTTGCCTATCGCGGGAGCGCATCCCAATCGTCCCACATCCCCGGCCCGCCCCACCCTCCGCTGCCGCAGGGTATTCAAATTCATGAAAATAGACCCTCGGGAAGATGGGCCCTTGCACGTTATCTCTCCGTCTCGGTGGCGATGGGAGCGGGGGCGGAGGCGGCGGCGCGGGCCGCGCCATCTAAAAGCAATCACTGATCGATTTTCAATTCCCAAATCGCGGCTTCTTCAATTTGCATCCTTATATCTCTCTCAAACGCATCGCGGGTGGGTGGCGGGGAGTGGGGCGGGGATGACGAAAATTTAATCGCATAAAATAGAAGCGCGATTATCGCTCAGCTCCGCCGCGAGGAGAACGCTGATAACGCGCGTCGTCCATCCTCCTTCTTGTCGCGAACTATTGCCACTTGCGGGAATGAATTTCTAAAGCCTGCTCCCGCCGCATTCATAATACATAAGCGGTCGCAACATCAATCACGCGTCAATTGTGCTCCGGGAGCGGCGCCCCCGATGGATGGGGCGTGCGGGTGGGAGGAGGGCAGGGCGCGGGCGGGTTGAATGGGACAGATAGCCGCGTGCCGGCTCGCCTCTGGCCCCTGTGCGTGACGTGCGCCGGGCACGCGCAGACAAGGCGGGGGCGGTAGAGTATCCGAGGTGGCCGCGGAGCGGGGTGATGAGAAGAGTGTGAGCGGGCGGGTTGGTGAGATCGCGGGAGCGGTTTTGGCGATTGTGGTGGAGTGTTGGAGGGAATGGCGGGTGAGCGGGGAGAGCGGGGAAATGGAGTTGGTGGGGTGGCTATAACGGAGGTGTGGGCCGAACGATGGGAGTGGTGGAGGTAGGTGGCAGACCATCAGGAGTAGTGAGTGAGTAATGGAGAATAGGATGACGAGGGTGGCGAGGGCGGCCAGTGCGGTGAGGGAGGCTGCGAAGGCGAGGGCGGTGTGGATGACGAGGGCGGTGTGGATGACGAGGGCGGTGTGGATGACGAGGGCGGTGTGGATGACGAGGGCGGTGTGGATGACGAGGGCGGCGTGGGCAATGGGTGACGAGGGTGACAATGGGACTTGCACGAACGACAGACTCACAGAGGTTACGGTGGGTAAACAGAAGATTAGTTACAGGATTAGTGGGGTGGCCACAGCGATGGGCAGGGACGGCAGCCGCGAGGTGATGCGACCAAGTAGGTGAACAGAGCTAAGGAGGCAGCGGAGTTTAAGTCGCGCAAACTATAGTAATGACGGCGGTCTCCCCGAAGTGTGGTGGGAGTGGCATAGGTGGTGAGGGTGGCGGGGGGCGTGGGCGCTGTGGGCGGCGTGGGCGATGTGGGCGGCAGTGGCGGCGGGGTCGGGGAGGCTCGGCGGGGGCGTGGTGGCCCCGAAATTTCGGGGGTGACGTGGACGGTGAGGGCAGCGAGGATGCCGCATAGTAATGGCGGCGGGGGCCCCGAAGTGTGCTGGGTGCCCCGAAGTGGGCCCCGAAGTGTGCATAGGTGGTGAGGGCGGCGGGGGGGCGACGTGGATGGCAGTGGCAGCGGGGACGGGGTGGCTCAGCGGGCGCGTGGTGGCCCCGAAATTGCGGGGGTGACGTGGACGGTGAGGGCTGCGAGGATGCCGCTCACAGTTCGAGGGTGTCGGGGATGGGGGCGACGGCCCCACTCGGAATGCGTGCGCTGAATCGAGACAACAGCGTGCCGCCCGTCCAAATTAATTACCCAAGGTGAACGAACCGAACAAGGGATTATAGTTATTAATGCGTCGCCCGGTTAACGCGTCTGAATAGGGCGGATGTTTTCAGGCGCGGGGCTACACAGCAGACCCCCGGCCCCGCGCGCTTTATATTGGCTTCCATTTATCATAGATGTTAATTTCGGGGGCTACAATCAAGTAGGGGCGCGGTGTTGCGGCATGGGGTGGAGTGTGGGCCGATGATGCAGACGAAGCCTAAATTTATTTCATTTGTGTCAATTACATAGAAGCACGGGAACAAATTTTATAAACAACATAAATCTCACCGCAATAGCCGCCGTTCTGTTTTGTTTTGACTCGGCACCGCTTGTTTGAAGCCCTTTGAATTTAAAGGCTCTTTTCAACTGCTTCTCGGCTAATTGAAGAACTTGGAAATTGACTTCTAAACGGATTATAACTGAACATATAATACAAGTAGGTCAAATAATTTATATTCCTTAAGAAAACGTCGTGCGGTTTGCTTTTCAAGAATCATCTTTTTCAAAAGTGAGGCGCACGCACACTTGGGTCCTTTTGTATGGTGTGCAAAAGGATCCAGTAGATTTGTTACGAAACAAAGAGGCGGCGCTTTGCAAGGTTTATTTTAATTAATACTCTCAAGTTCTTTGAAATCACGTATCAACCAAATACTATGACAATGGTAATTGGAACGTAACTAGTTGGTTTTCAAGGGCATGTAATTGATATTTGAACTTAGAATGTTTTTTCAATTTTCAAGCTGATATTTTAAGTTTGTAATTTGCAGTTGTAAGATTTCTAGTTCTTTGATATTTTCTAATGTATTTCACCAATCTTTCCTGAAATAATGTGCGTTTTAATGATTATTGTTTTGTGCCTAATCTCTTCTTTGGTGATATAAGTATCCTTCATTCTAATTTTTCTAATGGCGTAACAACATATCAGTTTTCTTATAATTAATTGAGAATTTTCCCCATCTCACACAAGTTGGCGATAATGGTTCGGAAACCTGTGATGAGCAAAAACAAATTCAGTGATGGAATTTCTTTCTAAAAGAGTATTCGTAATTTTTTTTAGTCTTTTATAAAAGTTTTTGAAATACGAACTACTTTCATCAAAAAATTAATATCTTACCCAAAAAATTTCTTTGAAGGTAGATAGTTTTTTTGGTTTGCCTCAAATTGGCAAATTTGGTACTTTACTTATTTCTGAAATGAATTCACTTCGAATAGAAGTCGCTCACCTTTCACCAAGGAGGTCCGGGTTCGCTTCCTGGACAATCTCATGTGAAATTTGTTCCAACAAGGCGAGTTTGCATGTTTCACAGGGGCTATCCCAACCACTGTGAAGCGTCCTAAACCCCTTTCTTCCTTGCGGATTCGGTGGTATAACGGTCAGCGTACCGGACTGTTGTATCCGAGTTTGCGGGTTCAAACCCGATCGAAGCCGTGGATTTTTAAGGGCGAAAAAATCCTTCGTACGCCTTCCTTCGGAGGGGAAGTAAAGCCGGCTGTCCCATGTTAGTAGATTTACTGCATGTAAAAGATCCTCAAGCCTAAATGAAGCCTCTGAGCAAAATTGAGATCCGCCTGTTTCGTCGCCCAAGATACCTCCTTTCTCCGCTAGGTGGTGAAAGGAGCCTAGCGAAATTTGCGTGGTTAGACGGAAGAGCGGGCCTGATGGCCCGAGTCTCGCCACGTAAAATAAGGCATTAACTAACTAACTAAACTAACTAACTAATTCCTTCCAAATTCTGGCCGCTGGGTAGTGACGTAGGAACGCATGATCTAAGAGGCGCGTACGCAGAGTCGCTACCTGGTTGTTTTCTGACTACCGACTTGACTGATATAAATGTTAATGGAGGATTACACCTGGAACTAACGAGACTTGACATATATGTATGTTAATGGAGGATTACTCCAAAAAAGCGCTCAATGCTCTTCTAGGGGCTACGAGACGCATTGCGTCTAAATAGACGCAACATTTTTTTTTTCAAAAATTGATGCCATTTTCAAATCAATGTGTTTGAAAATGAACAACAGTATATTTAGAATTTGTCCTTAAGTAGCTGGTCTCTTCTTCAAAAATATCTAGAGTAGAAGGAGGCATGTTTCTAAATATCTAAAGATTTCTACATTACGATTACCATATTTTGGATTGCAATTGGTTTAGAATCAAAATAATTCATTTTCATAAACGACTAATGGATGACATAACTATACTGTATTAGTACAAACAGAGAATCATTAACCACACAATTAAACATAAACGAAGCTCAAGGGCAGTGACACCTGTCAGAAATTGTCATATTTACAAAAGGAGAGAAATTTGTTTCGGCAGTAATCTATTTTTACTCTTAAAAATTGCAAGATAGCTCACAAAACAATCAATTCGTTTGGATACGATATATTTTTGTCACAAAATAAACGGATCCTCTGAAAATAAAAGTTCTCATCAAAAATGACCATTCTTGAGTTATGTCCCTTTTCTTGTGCACGGACAATATCTACGGATGCAGAGCTGAGACAAGTTTGACTCCCTTATCTATGGTCAGGGAAAACCTGTTTGAGCGCGCGAATCGCGAAATTCGGGTTGGTCAGGGAGAACTTGTTTGTCACGTCGCATCCGAAAATTCGCTTTACCTGTTTTCTGCGTATAGAATTCGATTTCGGTTTCTGTTTTGGCCGTTAACGCTTGTCAGACATGTTGAACCCGGAACCCAGCTTTTGCGACTGATCGGCATTAACGTGCCCTCTTTGATTCCAGCTGGTCTCGTTAGCGAGAGCCTGATACTACCGTTAGGTCACGTACATGGAAAAATCCTAAGATACTTGAAGGAGCGTCATCAGTCTCCACCAAATATCTCTTGCAAATAGTCACCAACCGTCCTCGATTTGAAGACTAATGCTTTATTCTACGAATTGTCTTTATTTACAAATTATGTCCTCCTTTTCCAGTAATGGAGGATTACTTCTAATGATAATGACTGTACAATAAGTAAGGGAGGTTATGAGGACTCCATCATAATAATAACGCTCAACGCTCAATGATGGTTACGAGACGCATTGCGTCATTACGAAGACAACAAATTCAAAAAAATGAATTAATGAAATATGCCAGTTTGTAATTATTGTTCAATAATGTTTCTAAGAATCAGAAGTCACTAATAGTCAATTAAAACGAAACATTTAACATCTTCAATATTGAATGATACTGGCAACTTCTAGAAAGTAGTTTTGTTAGTTACTTATAAAAAATGTGGGTTCTCAAACAGCACTTCAATATAAACGCTTTCAAAAATCGATTCGAACGTGTTTGTTAATCTACTAACACTGAAAGAGCTCTGGTTGTGCCATAAACATGAACATTAAATACATTATATCAAACGCAAAAGCCAAATATTTCATTCCTCATGACCATGGCCTCCTCAAGATACACCTCCCACAATAGTCATTAGTCAATATCGTTTTATCTTACATGGCAGTTGGCAACACTATTCACAAACTATTAGTAAAGAAACAATAGTAACGCCATTTCATGCGCAAAACCACGTTGTGAAACACCGTGAGATAAACTATTATTAATAAACTGAATGTTAACCATACTCTCAGGAGTTACGAAAATATTTTCTTGTCATCTTCCATCCAATTCTGACACCTCAGTTATATACTCTAAGAATTCTTATTGGATGCTACCTTATTGGATGCTGCTTATTGATGAGCACTTTGTAATGTTGCATCAATATTATTTACATCATTCATATGTACAATCGTTTTCACAAGGGAGAAAAAGCAATGATTACATTTTGAGTATTTCGTGAACCCACAATTCTTACTTGCAATAGGTACAATGTTTTATTTCTAATGTTCCAATTCTAACTCCATTTTCGACTATTTACACCACAAACATAATATATCATATATTAGTATTTTGATAGTAACAAGTATAAAATTAAGACTTTCTGACAAGTGATTAAACTTAAGTCTCCCTGTTAGTCTGGGCGCCGGGAAGGCCATCTTTCCCGAAGGCAACGGTTGCGAGGCTACTAAAGGAAATGTTCGTTTAATTTAAAAGCATGTCTGAAAATCTAATTTTACACTCAAATTACTATCAATATACTAACATTTAATACATCATTGTATTCGTATTTTATGATCTATCCATTGTTGATGAAAAAATACATAGTTCCATTTACAAAATCAAAGATGACAATTTCTCTAAAACGAAAAATATGTCTATCATTATCTTGACAGCATATTACTTGCCCCATGATTCCGTATTGTTGAGCGAAAACTGAACTTAAATATCACGAACCGTTTAGAAGTTATGGGAATGGCCCATAGTTAGTGAAATATTGTATGTATTATAATATTGTGTACTTGCAGTTATTGGTAACATTATTTTAGAGAATATTTGCAAAAAATTCTTGCCCATATTCTGCAAAATATTATTTATTTCTATACTGTAAATATTGTAAATTCACATTTTAATAGACTATTTAGTATATATTACTACACCATTTATTTTATGGAATTTTGGCAAAATATTTTTGAAAATTTCTATAAATGCTTTTTCTGCCAAATATTATTACTTCTATGCAGTAAATATACAATATTTAGAGTTCACTGTAACTCATTCCTATGAATATACAAATATAAAAAGTAAGAATATTTTTCAGAACTTTTGCAAGAATATTTTGCAAGTCGGTACAGGGCCTATTGGTACTAAATCACTGATTTCTGAAGACTTAACTGAATCACGCAGTCTAGTAATCAAATTGTATAATAGTACAATACGTGACAAATATTAAGAATTTCGTTTTGTTCAAGTATTAAGAATTGCCTTACATTACTAATTACTTATTTATTATATTATTTATTTCACAATATAAAATTGTTAGGTATGTTTCAGCTTGTACAACTTCGAAAATTATCAAAAATATTTCATTTAATAAATGATCAATGTTCATATTATGTGAGTGTTGGCAACTTAATTTACAGAAGTTCGTTTCATTTACGTAGTAGTATTATTGCTGCTTCTCGTTCACATGCATCTTTTGGACCTGTCCAGTTCGTGTTGGTGTTTGTAGGGTGTTAGAAGAAATACTGAGAAAGTAATAACGTGCTTGTGTGTGTTTCTATTGACAAGATGTCTAATATTACATACGACATTATAAAGAAGTATTTTAAACTGTATTTAAAGGACACTTCAAAGAAAATCAAGATTATTGACGCGTATTTGTTGTACATATTTCTGACGGGTGTGATTCAATTTCTGTACTTTTGTGCTGGAAACTTTTGCCACATTAACGCCTTTTTGAGTGGATTTATATCTACTGTTTCTTCTTTCGTCTTTGCAGCCAGCCTTCGTATTCAAATCAATCCAAAAAATAGAGATGTATTTCTTAGAATTAGTCCTGAGCAAGCATTTGCACATTTCATTTTTGCTCATATTATTCTTCATCTCACTGTTATTAATTTTATAGGCTAAATGTTTATTAATATAATTATCTTCAAAGATACATTTAGAATGAATGCATACTTTGAACATAGTATTCATCTGAAATGTTTTTGTGTTTGAGTATCAAAGTTCAGTATGTATAGGAAGTGCTTGTACAAACTATTTTTATTACTGATATGGTACTTCACTATAAGTTTCAAGAAATATACGTTGAAAAATTAATTATATTAAAAAACTTTGAGGAAAGCAAATACCGCCTCGGATCAAATCCAATTTCGAAATTGGACCTTTAAATGACTAAAGTCAGTGTCTTGCAGAATCTGTGTTTGGAAAATAATAAAAAATGTTATCCGTACTTTTTATTTCATTACAAGAAATAAGTTGAGATTTTTATGAATTTGTGATTACGTTAACAGGTTTTTCTTGTTTTTCAAGTCTCTTTTTAATCAGTTTCTATTATACTTGGATTTTTATATCTTGCGCAGCAACATGAAAGTTGCGTCAGATGTACAAATTGGGAAGAATTAGTATAGAAATATAGTGCACATGCTCTATATTTAATTTTCTTTGAGCCGTAGATTCTCGTACTAAGTAAATGATCAATATTCTGTTAAGTTGAATATTTAAAATAATAATCATGTATTTTGATGTTTGTTAGAAAATAAAAGTTGTATCTGAAAAATTGTAATTTCTCACTCTTCTTTTCTAAGTCTTACTATCGGTTATTTAAATAATGTACACAATATGGCGAATCATGATGATTGTGTTATTCAACATTTTATGAGTGCCGAATATTTTGTGGATAAACAGAAAACTATAAAAAGTCGTAACTTCTAAAACTCAGCAGGAATGTGTCGTTGTTAGGTAAACACTTAATAATATTAAATATTAATTCTAACGATTACATTTTTTAAAAAGCAAAAACGTTTTGACGGATTGTCAAAATCCATCAATTTATCACATGCTGATAATTTTTTCGGCCTGTTAGTGTGTAATAAAAGTTAGTGGTGTTCTAAAACTAGTGAAGACTCGTATTGAATGGAGCAATACAACATTATATTCACTAACAGCGAATTTCTACATTGAAAATAAGTACTACAAGTATTTTAGCTTCTCATGAGCGTATTTCTGTCGCAAAATGTTATAAGTTACTTTTAAAAATTTTCTTTGACAGCAATTTTAAGCATCAACATGTCATGAAAAACTAGTCTGTGGCTTTTGTCTTACTGCAAATTGTCACCATTGTTTTTTATAAACTAGAAGAGAAATGCACCGTTTTTCGCCTCCTAAATATTAATAATTAAGTGATTTATGTCATTTTGTGTTGCATGACATGACAATATGACATCATTTTGCCACACAAGCAGAGATTTCATCATGGAAATGTGTAGGAAGGCCGGAGCCGAGAATATCAAGTTATTTTATCTGCCATGTGAACATGTCATTGATAGTATAAATATGATTAGTCAGTGATGAAAGTTCAACTCTGAAAGAGTTTGTTTCATTTACCTCAAAACTTGTAATTGCTCTTCATAATATTACTCTTGCAAACGTATTCGCAGAAGTAAAAAGTAAAACTTAATTCTGCTCTATAAGTTGTCCGATTCTTAATGTTTTTGGACCATTAAAATTTAATGAGTAGAAATAAATATTGAAGCATTTTAAATAAAAGCTCGAAAATCTTAGCTCACGATCATTAACATTTTCAATTTTTGTAGATAATCAAACATTAAATGCACGGTTGGGGTAAAGTGATTACAAAGAAAGATTAGTATACTAAATACACAAAAATAAATGCATAATTACATTACATTTTACAATACTATGCATTCTATGTATTTATTGACGACATTGTGTTTTCATTGTTAACGTTAAAATTCTAGTGATTTAACTTTAACTCAATCGCCTTTATATAAATATTATATAATATGAGGCATTTTATGCTGAGATATCACCTCATAGCAGTGTATATTTATTTATAAATGTTAATAATTTTAATACGTACGTAACCCGTGTTGTCATCATGGAACTTACTCGTAGCTCCACGGTTGTCATTGTTTTCTTCAAAGTGTTTGGGATGTTGCAGGGTTGCCAGATCACGGAATTTTGTCCCCAGAATGGGGATTTTGTTTCATTGTGGGGAAAGAATGGGGAACATAAATGGGCAGGGAAATCTTTGGAGAAACTATTTTCATCCGGAGTCGAGTTAGAAATATTACTCTCAATTATTATGAATAAAATAGAAAGACATTATTCCCCCTCATTTTTATAGTATATCGATAAGAGAAGAATAATCGGCAGGCATAGAGAAAGAAAAACATGAGAAAAAACAAATAGGGTTAGTTACGTACTAGTACTAGTTAACTGAAGTAAGCAAAGATGCCTGTGGTAGTGGCCATTAATAGAAGGGGGCAGCCTAGGGGGACGAACTGAACCAGTGCTAAACACGGATTCTGATAACTTGTTAGAGGAAGTAATTTGCCACAATATATAGGAACAAGATTTATCCACTTTTTCGTTACCTGGTCCCGACAATACGTTTTTGTTTTCCGACGAACAATTACAATAGTTTCTCCTCTAAAATACGTAAGGGCGAGAAAAAGGAAGATAGGACAATAAAATACTCGTTAAAGTAATTGCGAACAATAAGTTCGCAATAATTCTTTCATAACAATGAAAAGATATTCCTAGAATTTCAAACTGCCCTGTCGATCCGTTCCTATTGTTTGGCAACGCCAAGTGAAATATTATATTAATTAACTCATGATAAATAACTAACTGTATTACTTATTAAAAAACTTTCTCTAAAAACTCCTTATGGTTAAATTACTCCCGAAAAATTGTAGGGAAAGGAGTGCAAAAAATTCGAATTTGCGATTTCAAAAATGTGTAAAAATTATGCTAAATTACTCATATTTCTTTAAAAATTTCATAGAATTTTTAAGAACTGTTTTTAGAACATATTTCATTTAACAAATTATCTCTATTATCAATATAATTCATATAATACATTTAAAAAAATCGGAGCTATTTTTTTTAAATATATTGAAAATGTTCAGGTTTACTGCAAAACTACAACTTTTGAGTTAATACACTCCTCAAAATTGAAGATAAGTCTACTTTCCGGCAGCAACAATAGCATATCTTACAATACAGTATTCTCACAAATGGCAGAAATGTGAATGTAAGACTGATACATTTTAACAGAAGGTGAAAAAGTCATTTATTTCAACACCTGATTTGTTGAATTGTGCCTCTATTGCATTCCTCAAACGATGTATTCTGGTCATTCTGAACCTGATCAGAACGCACTCATGCCCCCTCCTTCTCGTGACATAGCTGAGACCATGGTGTTATTTCCACCATGGTTGCGACCATAGTGGAAATGCATGGATGTGTTCCTCCGGGTCACCGATTTTTGCTCCTTCTGCTCATCATCAGTTTGCGCCGCGAACCAAGTTACCACAGCACGGGCACTTTATTGGATAAGCCAATCTAGATCCAGACGCTGGCCCCCATGTTGCATGGAGGGCGAGTACTGTTGAGAACCATTTTGAAAGTGGTACAAAATGACTATTTTCAATGGTAACCATCCAAGAATAATACGGTGACGGTGTTCAAGATGCAATATCTAAATGAAATGGTTCATAAATCTGTTTCGATGTCTTGTAAACGTTCTGATAATTTTGGTACCTGGCCACATTTAAAATCCCCGCTAATATTGTGACGCAAACTGGTGATTGAAGCTCATAGGCTCAAGTCGGATACCATGCGCAAGAGTCCACCCCCCGTTATTTATGCACGTAATACATTGTTTAGGCCGACCTGGATGGCCGAGGTGGCTAAGAGCGAGTACCGACTCAGCGCTTCGGTCCGAAGGGTCGCGAGTTCGAGTCCCGCCTTGGGCATGGCTGTTTGTCCCTTGACTTTGTGTGTGTGTGTTGTCGCGGAGGGCCTCGCGTTCTGCGACCCCAGATCAGAGGAGCCCGCAAGTGTTTGTCTAGTGTATTGTCGAATATGCGTCCCTTCGGGACGTAAAGGGCAACCGGCTGTCGGCTGGATAAAAGCCCTAGGAAAAAAATACATTGTTTAGTATTCCATGATCGCCGCGGAGCGAGCGCAAGAGATTGTTGAACGCGCACCGGCCGGCAGCTTCCAACGGGAACACGCCCTGGGTGGGGCAACGCCCCCTCCCCCTTCAGAACGGGGCGTAGTGGGAAGGGAGGGGCGATAGAAGGGCTGGGAAGGCAGTTACCAGCAGAGAGTCACGCGGTCAGGTACTGAAAGGAGTCACTGGGAGGTAAACGCAGGGCTTTGCAACTCTACATCAAAACCCGAGACAAAGCTGGTGGGTGCTCCACTGTCGCCGAGTGCAGCTGCAGGTTAGGCTCACTTTTTTATTTCATTTTTTTCAATTTTCCCCCTTCTGTTAGTCTGGAGAGAAGGGAATTTATTCATTTATACGGGTACAATTGCTGCAGGCGATTGGGGTTGGACAGCTTGGAACTAATATTCATTTATAACTAATTAACAGTGACCTCTTCGGGCTCTCTTTCAGTTATATAAAATAAGTTTCAATGAAATGTAATTAAGTTCTTTGATAATTTTCTTATTTCTTCTTTTTAATCATTTTTTCGTTCACTCTCGCATTCATTCTTAATCTATCCTTCCCAGCGACTAGTTCCTAGCGACTTAATGTGGTGGTGAATTTCAAATTCAAGGCCATTTCAGTCCGGTGTTCAAAGTTACACTTCGTTTAACTGGAATTATTCAGTTACCTTGTAATATATTTTGTGTTAATGTCAATTTCCCACTTAAAAGTAATGTATTTCAAGCAATTTATGTTCTCTACAAACAAGACTGTTGCCGACTCTGTGGTAATTGCTAGTGGATGTGCGATGAGATTGAATTAAATGTTAAGTCAGAAACTAATGATAACTCAATAAGGAAATTGAATAGGATTTGGTCAGTGGTTCCATTATACAAACAGTGCCGTGTGAACGCATGGGGCCGAACGGTCCAGGCCCAGGGTCCCCGATGCCCAAGGGCTCCCGATACTTCTTAAAAAATATTTAATACAAAAATTTTCTAAAACATGAAATAAAAAGCCGTACAAAAAAGTGATGTACGATTCAACAATTCGCAAAAAAAATGACATAACGATGTGGTGTGTCGTTCATCATTGGCTAATATTTTTCATATGGAATGTAGCTGGTTGATGCGAGAATGTTACTCGTTGACGAGAAGTTCAGATTTTTAAGAAAATGTATTTTTTTAATTTGTAGGCTTTTTCAAAGCAATTGTAAATCTGTTATTTTTACTTACTTATACATGCATATGTTTAAATGTTTTGTTTCAATAATTTTAAATTGAATCCCTAAGAAATATTTTCAAAATATTTTTAAAAAAATAGAAAATATAATGTAAATTGATATGATTTTCTTTATATTTCAGCGTCGAAATTTGAGGGGGGTGAAAGTAATAAAAGGGAACCCTCAAATTAACCTTGGCCCAAGGGCTCCCAATGATCTTTAAACTGTCCTGTATACACACACACACACACACACACACACACACACACACACACACACACACACACACACACACATGTATTCACTTTAGAATGCACAGGCTCTTGTTCAACACAAATAGACGTTACTTAACAATGGTTGAAGCGTGGAGTCTAAATTATTTAAGGCTAGAAGATTGCACCTGCGCTAGGCAGGCGTGGGTTGTAGAGAAGTCAACACACGCGGTTGCACGGAGAAGGAAAGTTTGCCGACGCGACACAGCCTGCCCCAAGCAATACGAATGGCATTCCGTATGCATTCAAGTTACCACAATAGACTAATAAGGTTTATCTTAATGTAACCATAGTCAAATTAAAGATAATTTAACGTATTGTGATTTCCGCGCAGTTTAAAATACACATTTGTGAAATAGGCATGTTAGGACTAAAGTAGAATTTCCTAACAATAGAACTTGCATATCCCGATGGCATATAAACTTCCCGTGATGCCAGACGTGTCTGGTCATCGCGGAGAACGAATTTATTCTAACATTTTTGGTCCTCGTTTCTGTGAGCTTTGTGTTGAATCATACAGATTGGGATGTGCTTAGATCAATTGAATTGAGAGGTTTCAAATCTTTCTGGAGGTTCTAAAAAGATTTGGCACACGACCTTGCCAAAGGCGTGGGCAGAATTCCTGGGAGTTGTTGATTGATTGATTTTTTCGTGTTTCCGGGCGCGTCAACTACTGTGGTCATTAGTCCCGTTAGTGTAGTGCTTGTTTTTTTTCTCGGGAGATGGCGGTGATCTTCCCCGCCGGATGGCGAGATCCGACGCCGACCTACGATCGGCTAGTGGGGTTTCCCCCTAAGCAGGACTCTCCCACCAGCGGGGCACCGCCCCAGTCGGGACAAGCTCTAAGCTCCCGACCGGTCTCCCGGAATATGTGGTAGTGTAGTGCATGTTAGTGTAAGTGTGTGTGTAAAGGGAGAGGATAGGACAAAGAAGAGGAAGGACAGATAGCGCGCGGTCCGTGGCCCGTTTGGTAGGGTACTGCTCCGGCATTCGCGTCGTGTTGATCGGAGAAACCATGGAAAACTACCGATCAGAGCATCCGGCCGCTGGAATTCTCCTCCAGACGGCGACTGAATTCGACCTAGCTGGAAAGCTAGTGTCGAAAATCCTGCCACCGTCGGGACTCGAACCTAGGACCTCCCGGTGAGAGGCGCTGCAGTGACATCAGTTGATGCACTGAGCTACCGCTCCCGGCATGGGAGTCGTGGTTGCCCACGCGCACTGACCGTTGCTTGGGCACCCGAGTGGACATCGGGATGATAAATCCACTCCTCACTACGCGAATCGTGAATCCACCAGCTACCACAGAACTTCTCGTGATATTACACATCATATCTTTTAGCGATGTTTTAGGTCATCATTATACGCCCACTCCTAAATTTCAATGCGTGCTGAAAAAAACAAAACACAACAACAACAACAACAACAACAACAACAACAACAACAACAACAACAACAACAACAACAACAACCAAACAGTGCAGAATCCGTTCATGTGAGAGGTCTCTTTTGTTTAGGTAGATACCCGGGAACACAAGGAATACACAATCAGGATTATTTTCATCTTTGTCTCAACCCTTCAGTACGTCGCAACATTTACCATTCTCCCCTCAAATATTTCGAAATTAACTCCCAGCTTAAAAGAAAAATTGAGAGACTGCGAAGTATCTGAAAAAATCCAATTTCGTCCAGGCTGTTAGGCGCTCCTCCGAGCTGAGTTTCCCGCGCGCGCCAACGCGGAAGGGAGAGAGCACGTGCGCCGCAGCCGACGGGGTGGCGGCGCGCGGGATGGCGGGCGCGGGGGGCGCCGCGTGGTGGCCCAAGGGCGGCCTGGAGACGGCGCGTGGGAGGGCAGCGCTTGGCGGCGTAGAGACGGTGCGGGGGGAGGGGAGTTGGTGGTGGAGAGGGATGGGACGGGGGCGGCCTGGAGACGGCGCGGGAGCAGCCCGAGGGCGGCGAGGGGGACGGCGCGTGGTGGCCCGAGGGTGGTCTGGAGGCGGCGCGGGGGCAGCGCTTGGCGGCGTGAGGACGGTGCGGGGGCGGCGTGGTGGTGGAGAGGGATGGAACGGGGGCGGCCTGGAGACGGCGCGTGGGAGGGCGGCGTGGGTACGGCGCGGGGGCGGCGCGTGGTGGCTAGAGGGTGGTCGGGAGGCGGCGCG